>JAUTDX010005009.1:0-35373 GCA_030844895.1 Ambrosia x helenae | reverse complement strand
AAATGTTGGTTGATTCAAAGCTTCCCGTCCATTTTTGGGGAGGTAGTGAATATAGCTTCCTATGTTTCTAAATAGAGTTTTGACCGTTAAGAAACAGAATAAAAGCTGTTATGAACTCTTAAACGGTCACAAAAACCAAGTCTGAAAGATTTCAAACCTTTCGGGTTACCGTGCACTGTCTTAAAACTAATCACAACCAAATTTGGTGAAGTGGCTGACGAAGGATTTTTCCTTGGTTATGTCCCTGGAGCACCAAACAAACGTGTTTTTAATAAAACCAAAGTGTGGTAGAAATAGTTTTCAATGTTGAGATAACGAGTTACACACCAATGGAAAGTGTACAAGAACCCGCATGGATGTTCGATTATGATGTTGTTTTTAAGTCATTTAATGTCCCAAATAGCTTTAATGCAGATCCACCATGCGATGATGACTTAATAATTTAAGATGAAGATGACGTCACAGTCACTCCAAAATCGATTATTCCACTATCTGCACAAAGGGAAGACACAGATGCTAGTGATAACACCTTAGGAGAAACCAGTGATTCTTCCAAAAATAAATCCAAACGAACTGAAGAAGAATTTGTCAATCCTTTTGCAACCGAGGATTCTACGGACGATGAGGCAATTAGGGAAATAAATTCAAATTTGGAGGATGGTTTACCGGTTGATACTATTGTAACCACAAGAACAAATAGGAATCATCCGGTTTGACTACATACTTGGAGATCCTAATGCCGGAATTCAGACAAGAAGAAGTTTTTCAAATGCCACATGTTTGTATGCAAGAATGAGAGACTCAGGAGTGATCAACAAGTGCTTAAAATGTTTTATCTCTCAAGTTGAACCGAAGACGTATCAATTGGCTCTTCGTGACAACTCGTGGGTCGAGGCAATGCAAGAGGAACTCGCTCAATTTAGGAAGCTTAAGGTCTAGGAGTTGATCAATCTCCGTAAGGGTGCGCAAGAAATTGGCACAAGTGGCTTTTTAGGAACAAGAAGGACGACAATGGTGTGTTGGTAAGAAACAAAGCAAGGCTGGTGGTAAAGGGTTTTAGCCAGCAGGAAGGGATAGACTTCAATGAAGTGTTTGCACTAGTGGCAAGGTTGGAGGCCATTCGGATCTTTCTAGCCTTTGCAGTCTCTAAAGGATTCAAAGTGTCAAAAGCGCCTTTCTGTACGGGAAGGTCCAAGAGCTGGTGTATGTTTCTTAAACCGCCAGGGTTCGCTGATCCAGAATATCCAGATCGAGTCTACAAACTTGATAAGGCTCTTTATGGACTACATCAGGCTCCTAGGGCGTGGTATGAGACACTGTTAACCTATCTCCTAGATAATGGCTTCGAGAGAGGGAAAATAGATAGTGCATTATTCATTGGGAGAAAATGTGAAGATTTTCTACTGGTTCAGGTGTACGTTGATGATATTATCTTCGGATCACCAAATGAAGACTTGTGCAAGGACTTTTAAAAGGTCATGAAGAAAAAGTTCGAGATAAGCGCAATGGGGGAGTTGTTGTTTCTTTCTGGGTCTACAGGTTGATCAGAAGGAAGATGGGATGTTTATTCATCAAACTAAGTATGTACATCACATCCTGACTCGCTTCAAGATGAATGATTGTACACCTTATGCTACTCCTCTACCAGTAAATCACGGACTCAGTCAAGATTCTGAAAGTGACAAGCATTTGGGCCCAAAATAGTACAAAGGCCATTATCGGTACACTTATGTATTTAACTGCTTCTAGACCTGACAATATGTTTCCAGTTTGTCTTTGTGCCAGGTTTTAGGCTGATCCAAAGGAGTCGCATATGATTGCAGTGAAGCGGATTATGAGATACCTCAAGGGGAAACCCAAACTGGTCCCTGGTATCCATTGATGTGGATTAGATCTCGTTTCCTACACTGATTTCGACTATGGAGGATGCAACCAGAATAGGAAGTCAACGGCTGGCGGATGTCAACTACTTGCGGGAGACTAGTATACTGGCAGTGCAAGAAGCAAACCTTTGTAGCGGTGTCCTCTCATGCGAGGCTGAATACGTTGCAGCGGGTAGTTGTTGTTCACAGGTTTTGTGGATACAACAACAAGTGCGGGATTATGGTTTGAATTTTCTAAATACCCCTATAATGATTGATAACAAGGCCGCCATTTCAGTCACTGAAAATCCCACAAACTTTTCTAAAACCAAACATATACATGTCCGACATCATTTCATAAGGGACTGTTTTGAAAAGAAATTGATTCATTTAGAAAAAGGTTGACACAAAGGAAAATCTGTCTGATCGTACACCAAGGCATTTGACAGGGCTCGTTTTGACCGTTGGTGCAATTAAATGGGATGAGAAATCCTGAATAATGTTACGTTTCCCACAAGTCTTTGAGGTTTTTATACATATTTTCATAAAAAAATTTGAAAAAAACAAAAAAAAAACGGAAGTTATCGAGTGTAGTATAAACTTCCAGCAAGTTACCGAGTATCGAACCCAAAGACACGACTTCCCCAACTCAGCCTTAAGTTGCTTTTTAATAAAAGAAGAGATAAAATAAAGAGAGAGAGAATGAGAACGACCAAAGTAGAAAGCAATACCAAAAAGGAATGTTGCTTCGGGATCCAACTGTCCTTGGGACGGATTAATAGTATTTACTTAGTGGTGTGTACAAGTGTGCACTTATGCTTAACATGGAGTTGCAACAGCATTCTCCAGAGGTGACGGTTTTCGCAAAACGAGTCGTGTTCTTGTTGTTAAATTGAGGGTCTCCCGGCCTGGTAAGGTCACCTCTCAACAATGAGGGACAGACTACTCAAGACTGTGCATGCCCAACCTTGAAGAATCCACCTCCCAGTGTTGTGATAAATACATCAAACTATTTTAAAACTTTTATGAATAATTTGCCGGGGGCCGGAGCATGACCGAACAAATTACCACTTAATATCATATAAGATTCGTAACCAACCGGCACACGTGCATCCCCTACTTGATTTAATTAACTTGTCAAAAAGTGAGTGGTCTATTACTAACTGTGCGGCAGTATAATAATGAAAGAAAATAAAGACCGTTTTCTCTCAACACAGGTTCATCAATCCTTAACCTGCGCCAAAACTATCACATAGACAATGAAGTTAAGTCGCAAGATTAAGTCTTGAATTATCACCAGGACCAAGTATAAAGACCGTACCGACCCTAAATGAGATCTTGATAGTAGAGGATTAAGCCACTAAGTGTGTGGATTTCTACCCGCAAATGGACTAATCACTACTCGCGGGATTAGGTTAGCTCACAAGTGCATGGGTTTTTACACACCACGGGTACACTCATGAGTCCTCCCACTTCCTATAAAGACACCCACAAGACCAAAGACTAAGTGCTTTATTAATTAGATCATTAAACAAAGTTTAGAATAGTAAGAATTAAACAAGAACACAACACCACTTGACAAATAAAAACTATATAATCCATACCAAGAAAAGTCTTCACCCTAGCAACACTCTACTATCCTAGCCAAACATTGGCTTTACAACTTGCACTCTATATTGGGTGTTGGGGAAACACATAGTAGTGGTTGTATTTGGGGATTAAAGAAGTTTTTGGGTGATTTCTAGTGATCTCTCTCTCAACTCTCAATCTCTAAGTGTTTATGGAGTGATCCTAGGCTCCAAAGGTCACTTACAAGACCCTCAATATCTAAAAATGTGGCTGCAACATATGTAAGTTTACTTTTTCTTTTCTACCGCTAAGTATTCATTATTTGGTAAAAAGTTAGTTTATTGTATTTGTTTTCTTTTTTCTTCCTGAAAGGAAGAAATGATAAAGTTGAGAAACCAGCATACCGTGGAGTCAATGAGCGACAAGTCGATTATTGAGAATGTACTTGGATGAAGCTCTATTCGTTTGCATGGGTGGGGACGTGATCAAATTATTGTTGATAACACAATGGGTACAACTAAAAAAGCAAAACGTCCTACTTATGATGAGCTGGTTCATGCACTTCAAACAATGACAAGTAAATGTGCAATTATGGAACAAGCTCATCTGGACAATTTCAAGGTGATCGTCTAGAGGGTGATGAAAGTATCGATTGATGTCATTTAGGAATTTTGTATAACCCGTTAGTAACTACGGTCAATATATGCTTTGTTTGTTTGGTTGTTTGAACACTTATCTTTTGATTAAGAATGTTAATTTAGTCGCGTATGTTTCTTTAACTGTTTTTGTATTTGTTTGTATACGTTTAAAATTTATTATTTAAATAATTGTGTTGTTATCTACACATTTAAATATTTTACCAACACATCAATCTATATTATTTCTACACATGTTAAGATTAATGCCTACACATGTTAAGATTAATATCTACATATCTTACATTTACCTACACATAATTAGCTGTCACGTTGGATGCCACGTCAGCTGCCATGTCAGATGCCACGTCATACGCTATTCTAACAAGTTGCTATATCTCTACCAACACATATATATTAGTTTTAGCCACACATATATGTGTAGGTATAACTTGCTATATACCTACACATAATAAATATGTAGGTAATGATCTATATCCACAGTGCTGAGTCTACACATCATGACACTTAATTTATGTGTAGGTAAACGTAACTACTAACACATTATATGGTTTTTCCTACACATACTATGTGTGGGTAAATACCCAAATTTCTTGTAGTGAGGCCTCTATTTATAGGCAAACTAGCGCAAGCACGCCCTTGACAAAGTTTTGGCACGCCCCTGCTCGACAACATGTACTGTTGCAGAGTCCTTTCGCGCAGAATGTTCCCTGAGGTAGTTAGCACGCCTATGCCATAAACATGAGGACGCCCGTGCTCAGCATATTTTGTACCCTTGGTGTCAGTTTTGGTTGGTTTAAGCCTTGGGGAACACGCTGGAGTAAAGCACGGCTGTGCCATACCATGGGGCACGCCCGTGCACACTTTAAAATGCTGAGTTTGACTTGAAAATGTTGACTTGTTGGCCCGGGACAGTTGCAGGTCCATGATCACGGCCGTGCCATATCTGGCAGAGCTTCGAAGTCTTCAATTCTCCGTCCGTTTAGTGCCGTTTTGTGCGGGTTTTCACTTCTTTTCATCACCGGACCTCCAAACCTGCAATTATCAACAAAGAAATATAAATCCTGATAAAACAGAGATAAAAGCATGATTTAGAGTATAGGATAGGTGATAATTATAAGTGAAAACATATCAATTTCTTGGCACATCAAATCACCTCACACTTGAGCTTTGGCTTGTCCTCGAGCAAACCGAACATTAGGCAATTTTTGTAGGATAAAAACTGTAAGTTTAACTCGATGTGCCGAGCTCAACTTACTCCTAAGAGTCTCGCTTAATGAATTTTCGGGATTTCGGTCCTGTTTTTTGGTAAGACTATTAAAACAAATCCTAAGGTGCCCGTTTTTCCTTTTTCCTCACTCCTCTCATTCACTCGGATTTCATTTGGGGTGAACGCTCAGATTCTACCCATTGGACAACTCGAATCATAGGCTTGTATGCAAATCGCAACTCCACCACTTTTATTGAGGTGGAGCGTGTGAATCAAAAGGACTTTTTAAGGGTTGTTTTAGTGTGATAGTGGAAAATAGGGTAGGAATGGAGTCAATCACCATGACTGACTTCAGGTTTGGTGCTTGAGGTGTTTATCGGAATCTAGACGACCTTCTAAGTTGGCTTTGCTGATCTCTCCTTGGACTTTGTAGCTCGACTGTGGCCTACTCTTGTGAATTGTTCGGCGTGAGGGCCGCCTAATAGCCTCCACTAGGCTGGGTCGATCACTTGGTCTTTCTAGAAAGCTTTGCAAAACTTTTCTTCTCAAGTTCTTTTCGATTCCTTTATTTCTGCAACATATTTATTCATAATTTTTTTTAAACACAAATTTCACATGATGCTTGCTGAGTGATTACTGACACTTGGTATGCTCTTTTGATGGCTTTCTCTTGTAGCCTCTTCAAGATCTCGATTCTGAATTCTTGACGTGTGGCCTATGCTTCAAAGTCCCAAAATTGCCAAAGAGCTTCTTCAACACCTCAACACTTCCCTGGTTTTGTCATGTCGGGGGCTAAATGGATGTAAGGAAATGAAAAGGCTAAGGCTCAAAGATGGGTGACTAGGGGTGGGGAAAATATATGGAAGGCCAATGATAATGGAATGGGTAAGTCCTAGGTGCCTAGATCATTTTCACACACTCCTTTCTGATGTGGTCTTGTAACGCATAAGTCACACAAGTTCTAATCGGGTCATACCAATCGGGGAATATTTCTCAAGACAAATGAACAAGCATGTGTAATATACATGTGATGGTCTGATCGATAATGCTCAATAATACTCACATGTAAGGGTAGGGGTTATTAAGGAATTGCGAACACCTTAGATGGTTCGTTCGACTACCAAAAACTTACCCAATCTCCCGTAAAATCGTTGGGCGGACTCAAAGGGTTTGAAAATATTTTTGTTTCCAAAAACTCTTTTAAAAACTTTGCCTTTTTAGTTACGGTTTGAAGACTGCTTTGAGGTGTTTTAAATTTTACAAAAATTTTAAACACCTCACACTTAATTCTTTTACATAGTTTTTAACTTAATATTTGTCATATTGTGTATGCAAAGAAAAAGTGGTCAAGTCAAAAGGAATAAGTATCTCCCTTTTCTGTTTTCCAACGGTCCGCGTGCGGTCGGTCCCGGCAGCTGCCTCCACATGAATGCTTCCTTTGAGAGAAATCACTTGGCATGAATATATACAAACTAAGAAAAACATAAAAACTACTAATAATAAACTACTAAGTCCTAGTGCTGAGAGGGCATACCTAGCGGTTAGAAAATAAAAGTGAACGATCATACCTAAGGGTCCTTGATTGCTTTTCTTACCGTATGCACCAGCCTCTCAACTTATTCTTCATCGGGCTAGCCCCGGAAATACTACTTTAACCAGATTCAATCCCGCAATTTAAGATTTTGGGATTGACAAGGAAACAAGCTAGAGGTGATGATGAGTCGCGCCACCACCACTTGAAGTTTCCTGGATCAAACTTCGCTATGTGCAAGTAGTGAAGAAGTCGGTCACCCCGACACACCACAAGTGGCCTGCCGAAATAACGCCACTTCTTCATAGTGAAGTGATCATTCGAGTGATCCGCTTTACCCCATGAGTCGTCAACAAGTTCAGGAATTAGGGGGCTATCACTCGTGAAAAGTGGCAATGGAAATATTACCACTTCGTTTCCTGGGTTGTCACAATCTGATTCTTCCTGTCCTTCTTGCACCTCTTCATCCATCACTCCACTTCCGTCCATGTTTTCTTCGATCTTTTCTGCACCCGCTTCCTCTCGTTGTACTTCCAATACCCTTGTTCTTGCTTCATCTTCCATTGCAAATTTCGTCAGGAGATAGTTTTTTACTATCTCGAGATTTTTTGCAAACTTCTTGAAGTCAATGATAGGCTCGAATTCAGACTTGGAGAAAGGACACGGTAGAAAATTGGTGGTGAATTTTCACGGGGTATTTTTCTTCGAAATGGTAAGGTAAGAAAGTTGAAGAATCAAAAAGTGGGGTTGTATGAGTGTTTGGAAATGGTGACAGGTTATTTGGAGGTGGTTCGTAGGAAGGTAAAGGTGGAGGAGGTTCATGTGGGGGTGAATATGGTGAAGGGTCACAAGGGTAAGACTCAAAAGTGGGAAGACAAGGAGAAATGTATTCCTCGCATTTATAGGGGTAAGAAGGTCCACCACAATAGCTACACGGGAGAATACAAAATAAATAGTCTTCACAACTGTGGGGAAAAGGAGGTCCGCCACAATAGTCGCATCCTTGTTGAACGAAGCAACCTCCTTCAACAACTCGATGATCCATCCCGCAAAGCCATATAAACAAACTGGCAAAACAATTAGTAACTAGCAACTTAAAACCTTTCTATGGAATACGTCGTGTCCCGGGCAACGGCGCCAAAAACTTGATGTCGTGTGGATTAAAGGTTTTTATGACTTAAATTCACTTTTATTTTAAAGGAAACAATCCCCTGGCGGATGCGCCAAAAACTTGATTCAAAAGAGTTTAAGTCAATGCTTTAAGTTTTAAAACACTTTTCAAGTTTTAAATTTATAAAATAAAACGATAGTTGCGAATTATTCTAAACCCACACAATAGGCAAGTGTACCCATCGAGTGTAGTATAGACTTCCAGCAAGTACCGAGTATCGAACCCAAAGACACGACTTCCCCTACTCAGCCTTAAGTTGTTTTTTAATAAAAGAAGAGATAAAATAAAGAGAGAGAAAATGAGAAAGACCAACGTAGAAATCAATACCAAAAAGGAATGTTGCTTCGGGATCCAACTGTCCTTGGGACGGATTAATAGTATTTACTTAGTGGTGTGTACAAGTGCACACTTATGCTTAACATAGAGTTGCAATAGCATTCTCCAGAGGTGACTGTTTTCGCAAAACGATCCGTTTCTTGTTGTTAAATTGAGGGTCTCCTGACATGGTAAGCTCACCTCTCAACAATGAGGGACAGACTACTCAAGACTGTGCATGCCCAACCCGAAGAATACACCTCCCAGTGTTGCGATAAAGACATCAAACTATTTTAAACTTTTATGAATAATTTGCCGGTGGACGAAGCATGACCGAACAAATTATCACTTAATATCATAGAAGAGTCATGACCAACTGGCACACGTGCATCCCCTACTTGATTTAATTAACTTGTCAAAAAGTGAGTGGTATATTATTAACTGTGCGGCAGTATAATAATGAAAGAAAATAAAGACCGTTATCTCTCAACACGGGTTCATCAATCCTTAACGTGCGCAAAAACTATCATATAGACAATGAAGTTAAATCGCAAGATTAAGTCTTGACTTATCACTAGGACCAAGTATAAAGACCGTACTGACCCTAAATGAGATCTTGATAGTAGAGGATTAAGCCACTAAGTGTGTGTATTTCTACCCACAAATGGGCTAATCACTACTCGCGGGATTAGGTTAGCTCATAAGTGCATGGGTTTTACACACCATGGGTACACTCATGAGTCCTCCCACTTCCTATCAAGACACCCACAAGACCAAAGACTAAGTGATTTATTAATTAGATCATTAAACAAAGTTTAGAATAGTAAGAATTAAACAAGAACACAACACGACTTGACAAATAAAAACTATATAATCCATACCAAGAAAAGTCTTCACCCTAGCAACACTCTACTATCCTAGCCAAACATTGGCTTTACAACTTGCACTCTATATTGGGTGTCGGGGAAACACATAGTAGTGGTTGTATTTGGGGATTAAAGAAGGTTTTTGGGTGATTTCTAGTGATCTCTCTCTCAACTCTCAATCTCTAAGTGTTTATGGAGTGATCCCAGGCTCCAAAGGTCACTTACAAGACCCTCAAGATGGCTGAAGTGTGAGAACTCAGGTGGAATGGATGGGTGAAGGGATGCTTCAAAATGTGGGGTGGAGGCCTCTATTTATAGGCAAACCAGCTCAAGCACGCCCTTGACGGAGTTTTGGCACGCCCCTGCTCGACAACGCGTACTGTTGCAGAGTCCTTTCGCGCAAAATATCCCTGAGGTAGTTAGCACGCCCGTGCCATAAACATGATCACGCCCGTGCTCAGCATATTTTGTACCCTCGCTGTCAGTTTTTGGTCGGTTTAAGCCTTGGGGAACATGCTGGAGTAAAGCACGGTCATGCCATACCATGGGGCATGCCCGTGCACACTTTAAAATGTTGATTTTGACCTCTTTTGACTTGGAAATGTTGACTTGTTGACCGGGACAGTTGCACGTCCATGAGCACGGCCGTGCCATATCTGGTAGAGCTTCAAAGTCTTCAATTCTTTGTCCGTTTAGTGCCGTTTTCTGCGGGTTTTCACTTCTTTTCATCACCGGACCTCCGAACCTGCAATTATCAACAAAGAAAGATAAATCCTAATAAAACATAGATAAAAGCACGATTTTGAGTATAAGATATGTGATAATTATAAGTGAAAACATATCAATTTCTCAGCACATCGCTAGGCACAGCCAGGATATCTTAAGAGAGCATAAAAAATCAGGAAAATGCCAATAACTTATATGCTGAAAGGCTACCTCAAAATGCCCCAAGCTAAAATATGTACCAAATGGTATTTGTCCCAACCTTGGTTGAGATCACACTAATCACTTTGCTGCATCCAGAAATATGCTGACTGTACACGAGTGTGACTTGTACCTTGTAAATCACACGGATAACAACATATCAGAAAAGTGAGGCTTTGAAGACGTAAGTGTACGTTTGTTTACATGGATCGAGATATTAGCAATCGCCTTGGATTGCGACTATGCTTTTAATAATTTACCTTTAAGAATACTAACATGTCTGTGCAGTCTTGTTCTAGCCGATATGATCCTTTCACTGGTGATCTCTCAACAGAAATAGAGTCTTTGCATTTTGAATTTGTTTTATTTCATTTTATTTTATTTTTCACTTTTCAAGTGTTTGCTTTTATTATTCAAAAATGACAAAAAGATTTTATGTTTTTAACTTCAGGTCTTAACGCACGGGAAACGGTCATTCAATGGTAGTACTGGTACCGTTCGGGAAAACGTCTCGTTTTCAAATCGACAATTTTTTTTTTTTTTTGAAAAAGCCAAGTCTTTGTTTTACAAAAATCCACTAAGGAAAAATTTGGGCTCAAGTGTTTCGGCCCACAGATAATTGAAAATTCTGGGTTTGGGCCAAAAGGGGTAACACCAGGTCTGGTCTAAGGTTTTAACTAAGAAAAACGAAGAAAAAGGGAACACTTAATATGCCCTTTTCAACTGGCATCTTCTCCCACAAGGGATCTTCGCTGATGACCATCTTCGTTTATTAGCTATCTTCGCCTATGTGTCTGTGTTGGACACTTAGTTGTTTTTTTTGACAGAGAACTTCGCCATGCGATTAGTTTGGGCATATCTCATGTTTAAATGTTTGTGTGCAGGACATGGCTCAGGCACCACGAGATTTTTTTTAGTGCACACAATAGGTATTTCGAGATTGCACCAGGAGAAGCAAACACACAGTACTATGGTCAGATTCTTCAGTTTTTTCCAACGGTGTCGTTTTAACTATACTATCACATAGCACATAGTCTCCCACGATCTACTTGAACTACATAAGGCAGTTCTGGGAAACCGCTGACTATGAATGTCGTGAGGAGTCGCTGGCTATACGCGCAACGGTCAACAACCAGGTCATTAAGTTTTCAGCAGATGTCATTCAAGATGCACTCAGACTTCGTACAGTGGAACAAGAAGATGGTCTAACTGAATTGCTGGCTACTTTCAGAATGGGTGCTTTTCTTAGGGTGGGTTACTCAGGGAACATTCCGAAGCATCAGCTAGTGAACAGTTATGTGTTTGGTTAGTGGAGGTTGCTTATGCACGTGATGATTGTTTGCTTTTTTGGGCACCGAGCAGGAAGTTCGGTACAAGTTGAACAAGTTGTGGGTTCAGGGACAGATGACAGTGAGAAAACAGATTCAGATGAAAGTGATACTCACAAGGATGACAGTGAGATGATTGTTACTTCACCGCAGAAGTCAGAACCTCCTACCGAATCTATTGGGGTGAAGCGCAAGGGCATTGAGGATCCATTAGATGTCGACTATCAACCAATAGAATCAGCCACAAAGGTTATTATATGCAATCAGACTGTTCACAAGATGGTAGCAGCAAATGCATTACAGAATGAAGCTTAAGCTCGTGATCGGGAGTTAATAGCCCATTTACTGAAGCAGAACAATGACTTGTTACAACGGTTAGCAGCTCAAGGGGAGAGTAGTACATGTAAAGGTGACGAGCTAAGGCCTAAAATACATGATGATCGGGACGATGATCCTAACCGTGGACAGCGGGATAGTGAGCTGCCAACCTTCTCACAAGGTGTTGGTATGCAAGCTATTGTTCAAGGGGAGTCCATAAAGGGTGGCAATCAAACTGAATCATCAGTAAGAATCCAGAGACGCAACCAGTTGATCAGACGATCGTGAATATCTTTAATCCAGGCATGTTAGATCAGATTTGTCGTGATTCAGCCATGAAGCTGTGATGGAAGATCATAATGAAAAGTGTCTACTGAAAGTGTACGATCCAATACACTTAGTGAATTTTTCTGAAGATGATATGAAGATACTTTATAATCAGAAGATTTATTACAGAGAGGATTGGAAGGTACACGGGCGACGTTATCAGCATATAGTGGACTTGTGTGTTGAAAAGAAGATGCATTCAGGTTGTGAGTTGTTCAACGTCTATTAAAGATGGAATCTAGAAGAGCATTCGTCAATGGGAGTTTGTTGATGCATTTCTTGTGACAAATGCTTAGTCTAGATTCGTAGCGTTTTTGGTTGATTGATAGTCGAGTCTTTTTGTAACATATTCGTTAGTATTATAATAACAAATATGAATAGTTTGTTTTGTACCCCTAGCGATCATGCAACTAGTGAACTTAGTTGAATAGTGAACTTAGGTGATGTAAGTTCACTATTAGGTTAAGTTCTTTATTTGTCTATGCCCATGACCTTGTGTGAGTACAAATACAAAGCTTGGGGTGTAGGCTAGGGGTTGGTCAATTTGGAGCTTGTAAGTTGATAATATTCAGTGAAAGTTTATCAATAGACAAGCAGTTAAAAGTATTCCTGTGTTAGTTCGTTTACTCGTTTCGTGCATAAACATCTATCAAGGGATTCTGCACCTTGATAGATCTGACTAATCTTGTCACCGATCCATTCCAAGGACCTACATGTTCTTGCATACAATTTTGTTGCGGTCATGATCTCATCCCAGGTGTCTGGCATACTTGTTTTCCCAGTAAGAGTGCAAATTAGTTCATCGCATTACACACCTTGTTTGAAGGCTGCTTTCAAAAGCTCACATACAATTGGTCCAATCTAAAGTGTCTCTTTGTTAAACCTGGTGATACAGTGTTCAATGGATTCATTCTCATATTTGCGCACCTGTAGGATATCAGTGGAGTCACGCTCCACTCTGCGCTGGTAACTGAAGTGATTTGAAAACTTATCAGTGAGCTCCTTGATACCATCAATTTGACCAGGTGGCAAGCTGTTAAACCTGACACACGCATCACTCGTGAGGGATTGCGCAAACATGTGACACCAAGCTGGCAAGGTCCGACATGCTACCTTCCTCGCCGTTTTGAAACTCCTTAGGTGGTCATCAGGGTCGGAGGACCCATCATACTTGCCTAAGTTGCTTGGGATTTTGGTTTTTGGTGGCAGAGGGGTTAGCGCAATACGCGGAGTGAACTGTCACAACCCGGCCACAGGGGGCCTGGATGAAATAACAGTTTGGTACAACATTCACGCAAATGCAAGCAAAAGCGGAAGCGGTGTAGAAATAACTATCTTTATTAATATAATTTATACAATTTAATACAATTTCCTTAACTAAAACTAGTCCCTTATCGTACTTGCGCAGTAATATCTATGGTTACTCGATCGTCTTCTGGTTCGTCCACTGGTTGTGACTCCGAGTTGCAATCATACGTTCTTCATATCTCCGAAGCCAGTACCTGAACACATGCTTAAAATGGTTTTGGGTCAACAATAATGTTGGTGAGTTCGTGTGTTTAGTTACATAGGTGCCCAAAATAGTTTATCAAAACAGTTTCAGTTATTCCAAAGAAGTTTAATAGTGTCAAACACGTTTTCCTGGTTATGGTGTTACAGTCCTACAAGCTGGCCACTCAACCCTTGGCACCTAGCCCATGCCTAACCATGTCTAGATGTATCAACATAAACTATACCCGTTATTGTCATAGTTCTCAACCTATGTCCTGCCTCACATGTTCCCCAATGGCAAAATATATGCCGCAACGACCCGTCGGTCTCAGTGGGGGTTTCCGGGTCTAGGCCGGACCACTGTGCGTGGGGGATTCCCCAAGTAGTACTACCCATATATTAAGTCAGCTCTATCCTAGAGTTAATGAGTGTCTGGTTCAGTATGCATAACAAGCAAGCAGGTAATCACGCTCTGTAAAAACTAACACCCATAACAATGTACAAAACAGTTTAGAAGCATGCGTCACCCTAAAACATTTATAAAAGTAAAAAGAGGGGAGTTCACGAAACTCACCTGGTAGCATAGCTTAATAATAAAAACCGGTGCTCAGTACCGAATACTGACATCCTTCTGGTTGGGCCCTATGTCGACATACATTATTATTAGTATTTGGTTTTATTCGTTATGGTTACGCGTGGGGACGAGCTCGAGCGTATGGTTTCTACTTGTACCATTTAGTTCTAGTCATCCAAGGTTTAACATACATGTACATGTGTCCATAATTCTAAGTTTCATTCCATCTTATTTATCCAAAGTCTATGTCCATACCTTAGTTGTCGAGTCCTTAATCTAAATGTTTTAAAAAGTTCTCAAGTCAATGTCCGTATGTCCAATTGTCCGTAGACTAATGTCATGCTCAAACTTATGTCTTGTTATTCAAATACTATCAATATTAACTAGTTCCAAGTTATGTGTACATTTTATGTCTTATATGTTATTCTACTAAAGTCCAATGCACTTAATAACTCGTATTATATATATATATATATATATATATTTTATAATGTGTCGGCTCTAACCATCTCCGCTTAAATATATTCATTAATCTTATACATTATGCATACATATGTTCATTATGTCCAAGTCTTATGTTCAAATTGTCGAGTCCGAGTCTTAGTTATCATCTTCCAATCCTTGTGTCCAAATGTTCAAGGGTCCAAGTTCATACAACTAATTCAAGTGTCCGAGTCATCAGTGTTAAACTAATATCTGAGCTATCTTATGGATTGGTCCTGGTCCGTATGAACTCGTCAAGTCCCACACGCGACATAAATACACTATAATTAATTATAAACCATCTAAGATTGCCGAGTCACAAGAGTCGGTTATACCTATTGCTCGGGTTGACCAAGCTGACCCGAGTTGACTGCCCCGTTGACTGAGTTGACCCAGTTGACTCATTTGACTTTTGTTGACCACGCCTGGACCCGCCTCCTGACCCGATTGTAGTGCAGCAACATCATCCAAACATCCCAGTCCATCACTACTTTTATCCCGTCGACTCCTCACCACTATACCATCGTCGCCTGTCACCTCCCCTCGGTGACCACCGCTCATCCGACCACCAATAAGTACCGCTTGGACCCCACCTTCGAACCCACTGTGAATCCCCCACTGTTTCTGTTACTGCTCCAACACCAACAATCACACTATTAACCTTCGGACCCCTTCCTTACTTACGAGCAGCCTTATATCCGGAACCCATCTCCTACAACCGTAAACCATAACCATCCAGGATCGAGGAATAATATTATGAGGGAAATAGGGGAAATCGTTGGGTTACCTCGTGACCCTCCTCTGAGATCAGATCTGGTCTGATTAGAACCCATGACGCCATCACTGACCCGTCGTCTTCCTCCCTTCTTCTTCTACCGAGCTCTCTCTCTCTCTCTCTTATGCTTCTCTCTCTAACTCTCTCCTCCTCTGTTCTTCTGTATGCGTGTTTGTATGTGAGAGGAGAGAGATGGTAGGTGAGGTTTGTGGCTCGGCCGCCGGAGCTCCGCCGCTGGCGGTGAGGAGTCTCCGGCTCCTCTTCCTCCCTTGGCTCTCTTTCTCTCTCTAAGAGTATGTGTAGTGGTGGGGGGTTATGGGTATTAAAATATTAAAAAGTAATAGAAGGGGGGTTATGGGGGGTTATGGAAAAAGATGGTGTAGTGGAAAGAGGGGTTATGGGGCTTTATAAATGATTGGGTAATAATTGTTTTTTATTGTTTTTTATTATTATTAATTCCCTCCCATATTAAACTATGCATACATATTGTACATACCCTCACTCAATCCCTTGCCTGCTCACACCTCACATCCACGCTTCACCTCTCCAAACTAACCACATGTGTACCTCCTCATCATGTAATCATCACCACCTTATTATATATACATACATTCATGCATACTTCCTGGATACAAATCCTATAAGAGTGAGAGAGAGTGTACGTATGAGAAAGAAAGAGATGAGAGAAATACCATCGGTCACCTTCTCCAACTTTCTCCGGCGACACCATCTTCTCCGGCGACACCCTTCTTCTTCTTCTCCGGCGACACACACACAGACACAACAACAACAACAACAACAAATAATAATAATAATATAATAATCATCGTCAGTGCATAACACTCGTTATGTACAAAACGCTCAAGCCCAAAACGCCCCCATAGCGCCGGGGGGCGGTGTTCCCCCAACTGAGCTAAACAGACCTTTGCCCATACTTAACTCGTTTACAAATTGTACAAAGTTGAGCGACTCGTGTACAACCGAACCAAAAATCAAACAAGCATTTTCTGAACGAGTGTTGAGCAAGCAGCGACCGGTTTGGACAACCCTAACTTCAAACAACCAAATGACACCAAATATGGTCAACTAAAATTTGCAAAATAAAATAAAATAAATAAATAATAATAATAATAATAATAATAATAATAATAAATAAATAAATAAATAAAGTCTCCAACGAAAAGCATAGAGGTTGTCTACGTTGTTGCCATGGTCGAATAGTGCATCAACCATTCAAACCAAACTCAAAGTGTGCATGAATGCCTTATGTTCAAAAAACTGAACATACAAGTACGGAACCAACAATCGAATGCATTATCCTCTGCATAAGTTTTTTCAACAACCATGTTTAAGACGAAAGTAATATTCTTCCATAAATAAACGTTGATTTTTTTTTTTAATAACTAAAATCCAATAAAATTCAAAAACACATAAACGCGGCAAATTACATCAAGATAGCGGGCAGGCGGACAACAAGCTGCGCCGCCACCCATTTCTGGATGACAAACCTAACCTACTAAAAACGTTGATTTAAACAAATATGAAAAACACAAAAATAAAATAATTTCTCAAGATTTCAATAAATAAGATTAAAAAAAAGACGATATAGTTATTGAAAGTTTTTATTAACACACAATTTCAATTATAAACAACTGAAGAAAATAGGTTCACACAATTGCGAAGTGGACAACTTAGTTTTCGTGGACACAAATCACCTGTCCTTGTGAGGAAATGTCTTGATCAAATAAACTTTGGTCCATCTCATACTTTTCTAAGTCAAACGTCACTTGATTCACACTGATTTAGCCATGTTTTAAATCATGACAATATAACCATGACGGTGCAACTACTCGTTTTTTGAACGGGTACCTCATTACCAGCACGGCAATAGTGCCAGCCACCAGTGCTTGTAGTGGTTCCGTGATATGTTTTCGTTATACAATTCTTTTCCTCACTCAACAAAACACCCCTTTGTTTATACCTTGAACCTTCCAAGGTTTTGTAAAGTTGGAGGATGAAGGTGATGAAGTTTAGTTGAAAGGTGATAATAATGGGAATGCTTTTTTTTTTCAGATTCTGGTTCCAAATAAAGTTTTTATGGTTTAAATGAAAACGAGGCAAGTTTTAAAACATAAACGGTGAAGAAACAATAGGAATAAATAATTAAATGAATAAGTGAAGAAGCTGTTTTATGTTCTTATTTTCGTTTAAATCAGTGAAAAAAAAATAAAGAATCAGTGGAGTGTTGCCTCCAAAAATGTATTTCAGTAAAGTGAATCAGTGAAGTGATGTGACAGTCAGGATTAGTAGTAATCGTAAAGTAAAAAAACATACAGATAGCGCCCCTCCCACCCTAAAATTTGGTTTTACCAAAGGGTGAAGGACTATTAGGGATAGATATATGATAGATGTCCTTAGCTTTATATTAGAGGTTCCGATATTGTCGATATATTCTTATAACTAGATTTTGTTGAGGTTATATGCTCATATCTTATTTCACGTTGTCTGTGTTCTCAATTGCTCCTTGTTATTGTTATTATTGTTGTTTTATTATTATTATTTATTATATTATTATTATTTTATTATATTATTATTACTATTATTATTATCTATGCACTTATATATTTTGGGCCAAAGGTCTCTCTGGAAACAATCTTTCTATTCTTAGCGATAGAGGTAAGGCTTGTCGACATCTCACCCTTCCCAGACCCTACCAGCAGCTTGGTTGTCTGTAGAATTTACTGGATACGGTTGTTGTTGTTGTTGATCCTACCAAAGCGCTTTGGCCTAGTGGTATTAATGTGTTCGATAAGGCTTTGTCTTGCTAAGTGATGACAGGTTCAAATCTGATGAATGATAAAGAAAATTAGTCATTCAAAAAGAAAGTATGAAATTTGGTTTTCCGACTTACTCCAATGAATAATTAATTTTAAGATGAGAAGAGGATCCGAGCATCCCTGTCGATGCATGGTAAGACTAAGAACGTGCCAATTCTTACACTATTAAGTGATTATAAAACCATCATTTATGAAAGCTCAATACCTATCATCCAAATCACATACATTTTGTGGCCGGATTTGTGATCCCTTCTAAATTTTCTACTGATAAAGAAGTATAGGGTATTTCTTCTTAATGGAGAGAAGCATTAGGTGATAACATCAATGTCACTGGAACGATGTAATGGTTATCTGTAATGATCATAGAGAGAATTTTATGGTGAAAAATGAAGTTGTTAATCTATACCCCAACACTATAGTGGTGATACCATTTTCTTTTTTTGTCTTTGATTGTATATTACTGGTTTATCCCACGGGTTTTTTCCGGGATAAACAAATCCAATATGAAGTGACAAAAATGTATGTATCGTAAGTGAAGTCTACGTATAACTTTGTCACTTTCTCAAGACATTCTAAAGCGGGGATGTGAAACTAAAAAAAAACAACCATTTGGTATCGAATGATATGTCACGATGATGACTGATTTAAGAAGCGTGCATGGTGGGTTGATTAATTATCATTATCAGATAGAGATTTACCTGATGTTTAAGAATCATAGGCTACATCTAACCGGCTTAGCAACCTTTGCAATCAATGTTGCTAGCAACACAAACTAAAATACAAAAAAAAATTAAATTCTTACAAAAGTGAATACATCTGTGAATATATATGTAGTTAGTAGGTTCTTATATGTAAGTGTGTGTGTATGGGAAAGCGAATATGGGGCTGTTAAGTATCCAACCTTACATGTGAAACCATCAAAACTACGTAATTTTGATTAAAAAGCTCCTAAAAAATCGGATTTTATTTGTACCCTCTCCATAAAATTAGCTTCTTCTGATTTCTCTAATTCACCTCTTCCACCGATCATTCAAACAACGTTCCAGATTTTGCAATCAAGAAGTCCTTACTAGATTACATTCATAATCGATCAAATAGGTACATATCTATCGAGTTTAATTTGTTCTAATTCAATATATTTCTTCCACTGTTTTCGTACAGAAGCACATGTCTTCCTCAACCATCCGTCAAAATTAATTTTACTTATTTAAGATTGTTAAAATATGTTGGGCTAGTTTGTTAGTCTGATAACTCTTTAATTCAATTACCTATTGGGCCTGATTAATTGGGCTAAGAGTTTGAGTGGGTTATTATGAACTCATTTGAACTGGTGAACTCTATTATTGAACTCCTGGTTGAACCGGTTTACTTTAACTGAACTCCTTGAGTTTGTTGAGATATTTTGCAGGTGTTGATCTCAGCCGTTGGATTGATATTAATCTTGATCGTTCATTTGTTTCTCGACGTTTCTCAGCTGCCTATATAAACACTCTTCAGTCTTTGTTGATAGTTTAGTCTCTCTTTGTTTTGTTATCATATAGTCGTAGTTCTCTGGTTTTGTATTAGGGTTTGTAGGTATAATCTCTTTGTATTTGTATTTCGTTTGTTACTCTCTTGATCTACTGGGTCTAAATCATCAGTAGATCTTGTAGAAGACTTTGTATTGTGTGGTTTGTTTGATCTCAGTGATTATCTGAGATCTAGGGTTCTGGGGGGCAAGTTTTGGGTTGGCTAAATAAGATTTTGTCACTTTGTTTTGTCGCCTACATCTGGTGTTCTTTATTTTCTGTCATTGTTTCTTTTAGTTTGTTGTTTGTTGTGTTGGTACAAACCCTAATTTTCTACATGGTATCAGAGCCAAAGGCTCTTTGATTCTGGTGTTTTTAAGTCTTCCGTTGTTTGTGGTTGTCTGTGTTTTGGTTATTAGGGTTTTGATCTTGATTCATAGATCTTGACCTGTTATTAGTGTCTGTAATAGATCTAATCTCTGTAGATTTGGTTTATTACTATTTGTTTGGTATTATCAGTAGTAGATCTGATCTTTCTAGATCTTGTCTATTACTTTCATTGGTATTCTTTGTAGATCTAGGTTTGTCAACGATTGTTGGCTGGTGACTCTGGATATTGGTTCTGGTTCGTGGATTTGGGCTGGATAGCTGTGTTGATTGCTCTCTGGTCGTGTAACCCTAAGTGAAGGTTACAGACTACGAGTTGTCTGGTGAGATCGTTCCATTCTCTTGTTCTTTGTTGTCTGAGTCTAGAGGCACTGACCGGGTTAGGGTGGACGGTATTGGCCATATTATCTGGTGTCTTTTGTGGTGTTTTGTCTGTTGTTGTGATTGCTCTTGTTCTTTGATTGTCTGGTTATATTTGTATATATATATATATAGTTAATAAAAGGGCTCCTGAGTTAAGAACTGGGTGGACACCATTGAGTGACGAATCCACTATCTGTACACTGACTCAGCTTCGTCCTTTTAGGGCTTGTTGTGTTTCTTTACTCTTATATTGATTTGTGTGTTTCTGTTGTGTGTTCATTATGGGTGATGTTGTGAATCCTGGAGGAGGAGGTGGTCCTAATCCTCCTCCAGACGGTACTTTGGTCAGTAAACTGGATATAAGCGATCCATTGTATTTGCATCCTAGTGACACATCTAGTTTGTCTATTATCAGCATAAAATTGAAAGGTACTGAAAATTATTCTGTTTGGTCTAAATCTATGAAACTTGCTTTACAGGGTAAAAATAAACTAGGTTTTATAGATGGAACATGTGTAAAACCTACTGATAATGGTGTGTTAGCTAATCAGTGGGATAGGTGTAATTCTGTGGTTCTTTCCTGGTTGATTAACTCCGTTTGTGAAGAACTGTATTTAGGTCAGGTGTTTTCTGAAAATGCTAGAGATGTTTGGCTTGACTTAAGGGAAACTTATGATAGAATTGATGGTTGTGTTATGTTTAACTTGCATCAGAAAATAAATGGTATAACACAAAGTGGTAGTTCTGTGTCTGAGTATTATAACAAGTTAAACACTATGTGGAAACAATTTGATTCTATTGTTCAATTACCTGTTTGTACTTGTCAAGCCTCTAAGGAATTCAATGATTTTAATAGCCTTAATAAACTCATGCAATTCCTGATGGGACTTGATGAAGTTTATCAACCTGTTAGGACAACATTGTTGACCAGTGACCCACTACCCTTAGTAAAGGCTAGCCTTTGCTGTGGTCTCTAGAGAAGAATCTCATAGAGGCTCAAGTAGTGGATCAAAGGGAACCAATGTGTCCTTTACTACCAGGACTAATCAAGTCACTGATAATAGGAAAGGGTTCACTAGAGGACCCAATCCTAACTTGAAATGCACTCACTGTAACAGAGTTGGACACACTATTGAAAGATGTTTTGAAATTGTTGGATATCCAACAAATAGTCAGAAAAGAACTGGTAATCAATCTAATAACAAAAATAATAATAACAGATCTCAAAATAATTGGAAGTCTAATGTGTCCAACACTAGTAACAGTGTTAGTGCAAATGTTTCTTCTGGTTCACCTTTTACTTCTGAGCAGATTTCTAAGCTGATGACTTTGATAAGTGAGAAATCTGGAGGAGATCCTCAGAGTTCTACAGTAGGAGGTGAGTCAGTTGTTGTGAATGGTTTTTCTAGTTTGTCTGTTTTGTCTAAAATTGCAAAATTGTTTAAAAATTTTTCTAGTTGTTCTAGTAGCATGAAATATGCCTTGTTTTTCGGTTGGATAATGGATTCAGGGGCAAATCAACATATGGTTGGAAGTGATGAACATCTAATTAATAGTGTTGATGTTTCTAAATATAATATGGAAGTTAAACATCCTAATGGTACTAATGCTAGGGTTACTAAAATAGGTGATATCAAGTTAGCTAATGGAGTTATTTTACATGATGTATTTTATATTCCTGATTACTGTGTTAACTTGGTGTCAATTCATAAGCTAGCTAAGGATAATAAGTTGGATGTCTTGTTTAATGAACATGAGTGTTTTGTTCAGGATTCCAAGTCAAGGAAAATCCTGGTGACTGGTAGACAGCAGGATGGTTTGTATTTTGTTGGTAAAAATGTTAATTTTAGTAATGTTTGTTTTAATAGTATTACTGAACACAGTCTTTGGCACAGTAGACTAGGACATCCTTCTAGTCAAGTTCTAGCTGTTTTAAAAGATAGTCTAAATGTTGGAGAGTCTAGTTCAGAGCCTTGTGAGGTATGTCACAAGGCTAAACAAGTTAGGGTTCCCTTTCCCACTTAGTGACCACAAGTCTAAAAACATTGGGGATCTTGTCCATCTTGATGTATGGGGACCCTATAAGGTCACTAGTAGAGAGAGTTTTAGGTTCTTTCTTACTGTGGTTGATGATTATACTAGATCTGTTTGGGTTTACATGTTAAAATCAAAAACTGAAGTATTTGAAAATCTTGTAAGTTTTTATGAACTTGTTAAAACTCAGTTTTCAAAAAGAATTAAAATGTTTAGGAGTGATAATGGAACTGAGTTTATAAATAAACAAGTGACTGATTTTTGCAATAAAAATGGAATTCTTCATCAAACATCTTGTGCTTTATACTCCACAACAAAATGGTGTTGTGGAGAGAAAGCATAGACATCTTTTGAATACAGCTAGAGCACTTCTGTTTCAAAGTAGTGTTCCTCTTAGTTTTTTGGTCTGATTGTGTGCTTACTGCTGCTTATTTGATTAACAGGATACCCTCTTCTGTGTTAAATGGTAAGAGTCCCTATGAGTTAGTATATGGGTTCCCCCCTGAACTTAATCACTTGAGAAATTTTGGTAGTTTGTGTTTTAAAACTGTTTTGGATGGTCCTGATAAGTTGTTTAGCAGGGCTAATAAAAGTGTTTTAATAGGATACTCTTTTGTAAAAAAGGGGTATAAGATATATGATTTAGAAACAAAAAAGGTTGAGTTTTCAAGGGATGTGAAATTTTATGAAAATATATTTCCCTTTAAAACTGAACATAAACAACTTGTTTTTGAAAAACTTAATCATTTAAATTTTTTTGATAACTTTGAAAGTGAAGTTTCTTCAAGTGATAAAAACAAATGTTTTTTTAAACCTTCCCAATGATGATGGGGAACCTGATGATACTCATGATCACTCACCTGGGAGATCATTAGATGACTCTCCCAGGAACACTAGTGATGTAGATCATACTGACAATATTGATCAGCAACCTAGTAGTTCTATGGGGAGAGGGACTGATGGCACTGGGTTAGAGGGATCACATGATGAGTTAAGGACTCCTGAGGGAAGTAGGCCAACTAGGCAGTCTAGTAGAGACTCTGTTTTGCCTAGGAAATTTGATGACTATGTGATAGAAGGCAAAGTTAAATATGGGTTGAGAAAGTTGTGAATTATTCCAATTTATCCTTTGAAAATATGTGTTTAGTGTCTAATGTGAATAAGTGTTTAGAACCCACATCTTACATTCAAGCCTCTAAAGATCCACACTGGGTAGAGGCTATGAATGCTAAGATGGAGGCCTTATATAGAAATAATACCTGGGTTGTAACTGAATTACCTCCAGGTAGAAAGGCTATTGGGTGCAAATGGGTTTATAAGGTCAAATATAAGTCCAATGGTGAGATAGATAGATATAAAGCTAGGTTAGTTGCCAAAGGTTACAACCAAAGAGAAGGTTTAGATTTTGGAGAAAACCTTCTCTCCAGTTGTAAAAATGGTAACTGTGAGAACAGTTATCAGTTTGGCAGTTCAGAATAACTGGACATTATATCAACTTGATATAAATAATGCCTTCTTATATGGGTCAATCACTGAAGATGTGTATATGCATTTACCAGAAGGTTATGCTTCTGGAAATGAGTCAAAAGTTTGTAAACTTGTTAAATCCTTATATGGATTGAAACAAGCACCTAGGAAATGGAATGAGAAGTTAGTTGATGTTTTAAAAGGGATTGGTTTTGTTCAGAGTGTGTGTGATCACTCTATGTTTGTTAAAACTGATAAAGATGTTTTTGTTGTATTGCTTGTTTATGTGGATGATATTGTTGTTACTGGAAACATCAAGTCTGAAATTGATAATGTGAAAACATTATTAAAAAGAGTTTTCAAATTAAAGACTTAGGTAAGTTAAAATATTTTCTAGGTATTGAGGTGTTGTACTCTGATCAGGGTATCTGCCTTAATCAGAGAAAGTACTGTTTAGATCTCTTAAATGAGTTTGGTTATCTAGGTTGTAAACCTGTTAGTGTTCCAATTGAACAGAATTATAATTTGGCAATTAAAA
Organism: Ambrosia x helenae; assembly: GCA_030844895.1. Taxonomy (NCBI): domain Eukaryota; kingdom Viridiplantae; phylum Streptophyta; class Magnoliopsida; order Asterales; family Asteraceae; genus Ambrosia; species Ambrosia x helenae. The sequence goes on along the minus strand of JAUTDX010005009.1, from coordinate 10,839 downwards.
ATGACAAGAATGATAAAGAGTTAGAGGATATAACAGGATATCAAAAGTTAATAGGCAAATTGATCTACTTGTCTTTAACTCGTCCTGACATAAGCTATGCTGTGCAATTCCTGAGTCAGTTTATGCATAAACCAACTCAGAATGTGCAAAAGATAGCTTTGAGACTGCTTAGATACTTAAAACTTTCTCAGGAAAAGGGATTATGTTCAAAAAGAGCACTGGTCTAGCCTTATCAGCATATTCAGATGCTGATTGGGCTAAGTGTCTTTCTACTCGTAGGTCTGTTACTGGTTTCTGTGTATTTGTTGGAGAATGCCTTGTATCTTGGAAAAGTAAAAAACAGAGCACTGTTGCACGTTCTTCAGCTGAAGCTGAATACCGAGCGATGTGCTCTACTGTCTGTGAGCTTGTATGGATATTTAACTTGTTAAAGAATTAGGTGTCGAAACTAAGGTGCCTATAAGCTTGTTCTGTGATAGTAAACCTGCTATTTCTATAGCAGAAAATCCTGTCTTTCATGACGGGGAAAGCACTTTGAACTGGATTGGCATTTCCTGAGGGAAAAGATCAGTTCTGGGTTTATCAGTGCTGTGGGTTCCTCTAATCAGCAAGTTGCTGATATTTTTATAAAAGGTCTGTTTAAGTGCTCAGCATGAAGAGTTAAGCACTAAGCTTGGTTTGTGCAATATGGTTTGGTAATTGAATTAAGGGGGGGTGTTAAAAATATGTTGGACTAGTTTGTTAGTCTGATAACTCTTTAATTCAATTACCTATTGGGCCTGATTAATTGGGCTAAGAGTTTGAGTTGGGTTATTATGAACTCATTTGAACTGGTGAACTCTATTATTGAACTCCTGGTTGAACCGGTTTACTTTAACTTGAACTCCTTGAGTTTGTTGAGATATTTTGCAGGTGTTGATCTCAGCCGTTGGATTGATATTAATCTTGATCGTTCATTTGTTTCTCGACGTTTCTCAGCTGCCTATATAAACACTCTTCAGTCTTTGTTGATAGTTTAGTCTCTCTTTGTTTTGTTATCATATAGTCGTAGTTCTCTGGTTTTGTATTAGGGTTTGTAGGTATAATCTCTTTGTATTTGTATTTCGTTTGTTACTCTCTTGATCTACTGTCTAAATCATCAGTAGATCTTGTAGAAGACTTTGTATTGTGTGGTTTGTTTGATCTCAGTGATTATCTGAGATCTAGGGTTCTGGGGGGCAAGTTTTGGGTTGGCTAAATAAGATTTTGTCACTTTGTTTTGTCGCCTACATCTGGTGTTCTTTATTTTCTGTCATTGTTTCTTTTAGTTTGTTGTTTGTTGTGTTTGGTACAAACCCTAATTTTCTACATGGTATCAGAGCCAAAGGCTCTTTGATTCTGGTGTTTTTATGTCTTCGTTGTTTGTGGTTGTCTTGTGTTTTTGGTTATTAGGGTTTTGATCTTGATTCATAGATCTTGACCTGTTATTAGTGTCTGTAATAGATCTAATCTCTGTAGATTTGGTTTATTACTATTTGTTTGGTATTATCAGTAGTAGATCTGATCTTTCTAATCTTGTCTATTTACTTTCATTGGTATTCTTTGTAGATCTAGGTTTGTCAACGATTGTTGGCTGGTGACTCTGGATATTGGTTCTGGTTCGTGGATTTGGGCTGGATAGCTGTGTTGATTGCTCTCTGGTCGTGTAACCCTAAGTGAAGGTTACAGACTACGAGTTTGTCTGGTGAGATCGTTCCATTCTCTTGTTCTTTGTTGTCTGAGTCTAGAGGCACTGACCGGGTTAGGGTGGACCGGTATTGGCCATATTATCTGGTGTCTTTTGTGGTGTTTTGTCTGTTGTTGTGATTGCTCTTGTTCTTTGATTGTCTGGTTATATTTGTTATATATATATATATAGTTAATAAAAGGGCTCCTGAGTTAAGAACTGGGTGGACACCATTGAGTGACGAATCCACTATCTGTACACTGACTCAGCTTCGTCCTTTTAGGCTTGTTGTGTTTTTTACTCTTATATTGATTTGTGTGTTTCTGTTGTGTGTTCATTATGGGTGATGTTGTGAATCCTGGAGAGGAGGTGGTCCTAATCCTCCTCCAGACGGATTAAACTTGTACAAGATGTTTACTCTACATTTCAAAATAAAAATTAAAAATAAAATAAAATTTTTTTACCCCCTTTGATTCTTACAGTTCTTACAAAAAAAAACACTTTGTACAAGATGTTTACTCTACATTTCAAAATAAACTTGTGAATGTTTACTGATTAATTTATTTTTTGTTGTGTCTATTTATAAATATGCAGTAGCAACTGGAGGTGATTTTTATTAAATTAAATATCTTTCTTATGGTATACTTCTAGTGGTTTAGTAGTTCTGGTAAGTTTAACAAATACCAAGCTCTGCAACTTGATCGTAGACAAATATCAAGGGCGTTTGATGGTTATGATCATCCTCCTAGAATGGTAATTCATTATTGCTATGTCGTGATGAATTTTTTTTTTTTAAGAATACGGATTGTGATATTTTCTTTTGGTGATTTTTTAGGTAGGTCTTAACAACATTAAGTCGATTGGTTTTGTTAGACATCACCGTTCAGTCTTTAATAAGAGTTACCCCAGGAAAAAAGAGCAGGTTAAAATAATAGAAAAAGCTAAATAAATAAACTCAATGACCAAAATGCCCTTCATTTAACATTGGTTTTTAAGAGAGTTACATGAAATGGATGAATTTGGCAATGATTTTGAAACCTCAATGGTTCAGTTGAAGAAAAAATCCTTTTTGGATGGATCTAGCAAAAGTGTGCAAACCCAAGGACGATTTTGGCTATTCACTCTAACTTAACCGAAGTTAATTTGAATTATTTAAAAAACATTACATAACGTAATACGGATTATTGTTCTCTCTCCATGGGCGACTATCATCGGGCGGCAGAAGACCATCATCGGACTAACGAAGACCAAAGAATACAAGGCCATGTAAAGTTTTACGTGACCAATCTACCAAAAAGAAGCAGTGGGAAGGAGGTACGAGAAGCGCTTCAAGGTTTTGGAGAGATCGTGGGGGTTTACATCGCTAGGAAGCGTGACAGAGAGGGGTTGAAGTTCGGATTTGTTTCTTTTTAATAACATCAAAGATAGTAAAGAGCTTGAAGGAAGATTGAGTGCAGTAAAAATGGGCGATCATAAACTGCGGATTAATATTGCTACGTTCACCAAGGAAGGAAGTGACGTAAAACTGATGGAAGAGAAACGTGCTCTGCTGAAGACCTTGGAGGAATTCTCGGTTCTCTCTAAAGGCAAAGGGAAGATGATGGACTCATCCATATTGGTCCCTCTGATAAATCATTCGTTGTAACTCTATTGGGAAGAAACAATAGTGTTATTTGGCTATCGGGCGAGGTGTCGGGGTAGGATGAGGTACACGGTAGAGCCATTGTGGTTAGAATGGCGAATTTTGATTCTTTGCAAAGGGTTGGTAAGGTTGTCTCTCAGTTTTATCCACCGGGAACGTTGTTAAAATATTTGGGAGGAATGTTTGTCCTTTTGACATTTGAAGACGTTGTATCAACCCAAGAGTCTTAGAAAAAGCTTGCGTATTACCGGAGGTGTTTGCGTTAGCCGATGTATGGTTTGGGCAGTCATTACCGTTTGAGAGGATCGCATGGTTATGGATTCAAGGGATCCCATTGCATCTTCTTAATGATGATGTACTCAATCAAGTTTGCTGGTAGTTATGGAATAATTATTAAGCATGCTCAACATGACAATCACGATCCTGATCTTTCTTTTTGATTATGTGGGTGTCTTGCTCTCGGATGGGAAGAGGATATACAAGACGAAGTCACGGTGCAATGGAAAGGTCTCGTAAATATCGAATTCGGATATCCGAGGAATCCGGGAATTGGGTTACCGGATTTTTTTACGAAAGCCGGAACTGTAGCAGAGACATCGGAGGAATGGGAGTTGCCGAATTCCGGTAATGCTCCGGTTGGTTCTAGGTAATGGCGAATTCGAATTTGAATTTGTTTATGGAAAACCACGGGAATTAAGCAAGCAATTATTGGGCCATATATGACAACGAAGATGTTTCTGGTTTTAAGAAAGTAAATGACAATTGAGGAATGTGCCAATCATTGTAATAATGAGATCATCCCAGCCATGCATTCCCGAAAATTAATACCAAGGAGTTTTCTACTTTTAATAAGGCAAACAAGAAAGTTAATAAAAAGAAAACGGCCGAGGGGGTTATAGGGCCAAGATGATTTCTATTGATAATAGGCCCACACCACTTAAAAAGACCATGATTGGACTTTGACCCAAATGGACTTGATCCATTTGGGCTCGATGCTATATTGGGTATTAATCAGAATGTGGAGAAGAGGTGCGGCCCGAAGTTTTGTATGTGCCGGATAACACTAACGAATCAAAAGATCATACAAAGCGGAAGGGATGAACTTAACTGATGAAGATATGGGAGGGATACAGAGCACCAGAATAACAGCGGAAGGGATGAAACTTAACTGATGAAGATATGGGAAGGGATACAGAGCACCAGAATAGCGGTGATAAGTCGATGGAGGTAAATTCCAATACTAAAGTTAGTAAGGAGGTTGAAGTCAATGAAGAAACAGAAGAAATCGTGAAATTAGGAGCCAAGATTGGTGCACAATTAGCTGGATTACAGACTCTGGTACGTCAAACAGTGGAAACAGAAGGTGTTCAATCGGGTATATTATGAACTTTCTTTCGTAATGTTAGGGGATTAAGGAAGGTTAGGAAAGTGAATTGGGTTAAAAGCTTAAAAGACATTGGTGGAGTGGGGTTTATGGCAATACAAGAATCTATGATGGCAGGGGGCATAATTTTGACTATTCAGCTATTTGGGGTAGGGTTGGGTTCGATTTTGTTGATATGCCGGCGTGTGGTAAATCGGGTGGGCTGCTGAGTTTGTGGAATCCTAAAGTGTTTTTGAAGGCTTCTACAGTGCTAGATAAGTATTTCATTCTTACTTTTGGAAATTTTGTGGAGGATGTGTCGGTTTTGAATATCTTGAATGTATATGCGCCCCGGAAAGTCGTGAGAAAGATTATTATGGGCCAGTTGTTTGATCTGATGCAAAGTTATCATGGGATGTGGGTTATTATCGGAGATCTTACTGTTGTTCGCTACCCGGAGGAACGTCTTAATTCGAAATTTCATCAGGGTAGTGTAGCGGATTTTAATCTGTTTATCGATGAAGCACGGTTGGTTGAATATAGCATGAGTGGAAATAAATTTACCTATTTGGACAGGAAGAATGGGGGTTTTAAGATGAGCAAGATTCACCGTGTGTTTGTTTGTGAAAGATTCTTTAAGAGGTGGCCATTGGGGTGTTTTAAAGGCCCTTCCTAGAGATCTATCAGACCATTGTCCTTCGCTTCTTAACTTGGTGGATTCAAATTTCGGGGCTAAACCATTTCGTTGGTTTAACTCTTGGTGGATAGGGAGGATTGTAAGGAAGTGGTGACCAAGCTTTTGCTGAGTGTAATTTTGCTATTCCCGAGACCTTCATCTCACGAAGAAGTTTACACATGTGAGTGATTCGCTTAGGAAATGGTGGAAGGAAGTGGCAAATAAAGAGGGGGAGGGAATTAGCTAATATGAAAGAGGAGATAGCCAGATTGGAAAGGGTTTTGGAGGGAGCGGGAATTAGAAGAAGATGAAATTTGATTTTTGAAGAATGTAAAGAAAAAGGTGGATGATTTAAACCTCTATAAAAATAAGATTTGAAGCAAAATCGCGTATCAAATGGGCTATGCAGATGGATGAAAACTCAGCCTACTTTCATAGGGTGATTAACGGGAGGAAAGCAAAAAATTCCATTCCGGGTCTTTTGATTATATAATGAATGGATTTCCAAACCATCCATTCTTAAAAGGAGATCATGAGGCATTTTCGAAGACAATTTTCTGATCCTAATAAATTGCGACATCTTCTTCTTTGTGATAAATGTGAAACAGGTTCCTGCTGAGCTGCTTGAAGATTTAAAGCGACAGTTTTCTCTAAGAGGAGGTCAAAGTTGCAGTACTCTATTACGGGTCGGATAGGGCCCCCGGTCCTGATGGCTTTAATTTCCGATTCCGTTAAGTTTTTTTTTTTGAGACTTTCTTGAAGAAGATTTCTTGGAGATGATGACATCCTTCCATGAAAATGGGTGGATAAATACTAGTTACTTTTCTTCTTTCATCACCTTTGATACCGAAGACCAAGACTCTGACATGTTTGGGTGACTATAGGCCGATTACCCTAGTAGACATTATAGTAAGTTATCTCTAAGGTGCTTGCTATGAGGATTAGAAAATGATGGGCGCCATCATTTCTGAATCTCAATTGGTTTTTTTGAGTGAGAGGTACATTTTAGACGGCCCCTTATTGATAAATGAGGTATATGGTTGGTTGAGGAAGAAGCGCAAAAGAGCTTTTCTGTTGAAGATTGACTTTGCGAAGGCTTATGATAACGTGAATTGGGTTTTCTATTGAGTATGATGGAGCAAATGGGTTTTCCGAGTAGGTGGCGTATGTGGATTAAAGGCATTTTGGAGTCCGATAAATCTTCGGTGTTGGTCAATGGCGCTCCTACTTTCGAGTTCTAATGTGAAAAGGGGTTGGCCAAGGGGGATCCTCTATCGCCTTTCTTTTTCTTATCGTCATGGAGGTGTTTGCGTTTATTTTTTTCAAAGCTAGTGAAGAGGGCGAATTTGTGGGGATAAAAATTGCTAATTTGGGGACTTGTATTTCACATCTATTGTATGCAGACGATGCGATTATAGTTGGTGAATGGTCTCTAGATAATATTGAAAAGACGGCTCATTTGCTTAGAATTTTTCATCTTTGCTCGGGTTTGAAGATTAACCTTAACAAGTCTCAACTTTTGGTATTGGGAGTGGAGGAGGAGGAGACTGAAGATATGGCGAGGATTTTAGGTTGTAAGGTGGGTAGCTTTCCGTTCGACTACCTTGGTGTTAAAGTCGGCGTGAATATGAATAAAGTTACACATTGGTCCCCGGTTATTGATACGGTTAAACATCGTCTATCTTCTTGGAAGGCGAAGACTCTTTCGATGGGAGGCCGTTTGGTTCTAGTTATATCGTTCTTGTAAGTCTCCCCATAATATTATTGCTCGATTTACAAAGCGCCAATGATGGTGATTAACAAGTTGGAAGCTATCATGAGGAATTTCTTGTGGGCTGGAACGTCTAGTGTTAAGAAACTTCATTCGGTTTTGTGGGAGGTGATTACTTTGACTATGACGGATGGTGGTTTGGGGTTTCAATGTTGATTGGTGTGAACTCTGCGCTTTTGACAAAATGGTGTGTGGATTTTTAATACGAAAAACTCTCTTTAGCGTCGAGTTATAGAGGTGATTCATGGGGGGGGGGGTACATGGTCTTTCTTCGAGTCGATAAAGGTGTTGAGTGGCTGTTGGAAGTCAATTGTATCTTTCCTTTATAAACTGCAGCTGCACGACAAAAGTGTTCATTGCTGTTTGTGAGATGTTATGGGTTAAGGGACAGTGTACACTTTTGGCTTTTATTAAAGGATAGATGGCCGTCATTATTTAGAATTGAGAAGGATAAGTGCAGCAGAGTTTGCGAGCGTTTTATTTTAGATGGGACCAGTTTTAGTTTCGTACAATGCTGGTTGAGAAGTCCGTGTACAGTGGCTGAGATTTCTTAACTGCGGGAGGCTGCATGTAACACCCCATTTTGTGAGCAAATAAAATAGAAATGTTTATGAAATTTATGTCATTAGTATTATATGATCTAGTCGTGAATAATATGATTATTGATATATAAGAATCTAGTCGAGCCAATAGTATTATAAGAGACTGTTTAGTTCGATTAACAAAAGATGTATATATTCGACCATACTCTATTTTAATGAAACTTAGGTCAAAGCGTAGATAAAAATTAGCTCGTCTCAAGAATATATTTGAAAGTTCGTTAAAATGTTATAGTTTAGAAGTTTATACGAGAAAAACGTGTGAAGCAATTGAATTAATTATAATTACATTCATATATATAGTATATTAAAAGCAAACATTTGAGAATTTTCAAAATGTATGATGCGTGTGTGTTATGTGTTCATGAATGTGTTATATAGTATTTCCACATCAAAATAATTATAAAAGGAACTTTGATCCCACATCGGAAACAACTAAAAAGTAGAAGTCAGGATCCCACATCGAGTTCATTAAGGAGAGGAGGTGGCTGTGTGCTAGCTTAACTCCAGTCCCACATCGACCAAAATAAGTTTGGCCACCGTCCATCTAATATTATAAATAGATGCCTTAGTCTAGAGTATAAGTTTATTTTGGAACGCTCTAGTATAAGAGAATCCCTAGCCTACGATAACCCGTGGGTGTTGTTATTAGTCAATTTAGAGCGCGAGTAGGAGTACGAGTAGGGAGACTCTACATCACCGTGCCGTAGATAGTTTTGAGGTATGTTTCTCATTTAAGTTTATACTTTGTCAATAATTATTTTTATTAGTGTCATTAGTAGTAGTTTAGTATTATTATTTTTAGGCATTAGGATTATTATTTCCACGCATCACGAACAATTTCTTCACAACCCATCCCGATCCAACCACGAGTTAAACCACTTGAATGGTTTAGCCCGTAATTCACGTCTTCAATAGTAAGTAACAACGGCCTATGGTCAGACAACTCCCTAGTAAGCGCTCTAAGACAAGCTCCATGCCATTTATTAAAGAACTCTTGACACACAGTATACGATCTATTTTGCTCATCTTTGCCTCCTTACCGTTACCTGTCATGAAGGTGAAATTGCTACCCTGCATATTAAATTCTTGTAAACAAGCGTCATCAATAAATTCATTAAATTCACGGGCAGCCCTATCATTGAATCTCGAATTTTTTCTTTCACAATCCCATCTCACCGAGTTAAAATCGCCTAACAAAATCCACATACCGGGTAACCCTCGCATCACAACCAAGAGCCTTTTCCATAACTCGGCTTTTTCCCCCACCTTTTGCGGGCATAGACATTAACCACATTCAACACGGACCCGTCTTCTATCAATTACCGATCGTCACAATAAAATTATGATCCAGAATAGACTTTATTTTATTAAATTTTCTGGGGTTCCACACACTAACCAGCCCACCAGATTTACCCTGGCATTAACCATATCAACCTCACACTCCCTATTACCCCAAAACGATTCAACACAAAATTTTTCAGAATTAGCAAGTCGAGTTTCTTGGAGACCCAAGAAATCGACTTTGAACTTGGAAATCATACACTTTACACCAAGGCGCCTTCCCAATCGCCCCCACCCCTCTAATATTCACCGATAAATAATTCATAACTTTACCAGACTGTAACCCTTCACCTTCAATGGTATTGGTAACCAAACTATCAAATCGTGTAAGTTGATACCATTTCTGTCACCAAACTCCTTTGTGGCGTCTCGTTCCCGATCCGTATCTACCACATGTGAATTTGACGAGACGGAAAAATCTGGGTCAGCCCTGTTCGCGGGTTACATCTCCGCAGAGTCTTCATCATTCTCATCGAGTAATGCCTGAAATGAGTTGGACGTATGGATTGGGCCTGCAACCCCTACTTTTTACCACTTATCATCATGGCCCAATATAAAAGGGTTAAGGTTAAATGGGTCATCATCAGTAAGCCCATCATTTTTTGGGCCCTTTTATGGCCTGTCATTGCTGCTGGAATACTTGGCCCCAGAATCAATTCCAGTTCCAACAAATTTAACGGTTGACTTCTTCCTCTAAGATTTTTTACCGAGTCAACACCCCATTAATGGTACCATATTTGCCTCCCTCATTTCCATATTTAGAATTCTCACCCTCTAGACCAATTATTGGCCTATTAATGCCCACATCATGATTCCATTATGTCCTCATTAACGCCTTCATTCTCTCTCCTTTCACCTAACTTTCACCATTAATTCCTTCCATATTATCCTTCCCTTTCCAATCCTGGTTGCCTCGACGGAGACTGTTACGGATCCACCATCGGTTTTCGTCCACTTCATTATCGTTCATCGGAACCCGGTCCCTCCACCATCTACATTAGTGATGAATTCCGAAATCCAGACTTTAGTGTCTTCCTCAATCCAGATTTTGATTTTTTTGCCACGCCACTTTATGAAGATAGTCTCTTGAACACGCTCTCCCTGCTTCATCAGTACCCCAATAAAGAAAACTGAAGTATCCAACTTGATCCTTTCCGACATGGTTTGTGTATCACCTCTCCAAAAAACTCCCCAATGTTTTCAAAAACTTTATCATCTGCCAAGCTTAACGGAAGACCGTTACCTTCAACCATGCCACACGATCAAAAGCATTACTTGCCCTTCCAAACCTCCGCAGAATTGAACAACTCCGGCCTACCGACTATCTCATCTCTGGCCATTATAGCATGTTCCTTTGTTAGAAAAGATATCAGCACCGTCAGACCACCCATACACCGAACCTCTCCTTCCTGGAAGCCCCATGTCTTGCAACAGCCACCTATTTGCTTCAGAACCTCTAAAGAGCATAGTCAAACAACTAAGTTCTTCCATGCAGAGATTCAAAAGCAACATATATTATCGTCAATTTCAATCGTTTTCCCTTTAGAAGCCCCAGAAAACGCTTCCTTGAATGACATAATGGTTTGTCGCAAATTCATTCTTCCTCGTGGACCCTTCATTCCGTACAGAACTGAGGACTGACCCACCATTCTTGGAGGACCATAAGACCGTTGCTTGTTAGTTTCTCCTTCTTTCCAGTACGAATCTTGCAACATTGACCTTCAGTTTGAAATCTCCCA
>JAUTDX010005008.1:0-24329 GCA_030844895.1 Ambrosia x helenae | reverse complement strand
TTTCAGTAGAGAGCAGCACCTCCACCCGAAAACTCGACCTCGTGTGAAGGGGGTAATAGATGAAACCCAATCAGATGCATGAGTTGGAAGAAGACCTAGTGAGTTCAGCTTCCAAACACCAAGCAACATGCCTCCTAAATTTAGGGCAATATATAGCAACTTGGGCGCGAGGTGGTCCACTTTCTTATCCTTGTAAGGCGCGAAACCTTCCCAACACCTTGAAGCGCACTTAACGGCTGCCAAAGAGCTGAAAATGTGATGCCTATGCTAAACAAATGGACGGTGCTACCAGCCATCCACATCATAACCCCATCATCATTTAGATTCTTGAAAGGGGCTTGCGCGACTTCCATGCTTTCTGAGACTTCCAGTTTGCTTCCGCGTCTTTCTTTTGGCGACTCAGAGATGAATCATCTTGATCCTGAGATGCACGAGTGAAGCCAGGTGGGTCTGGAATGTCACGGGTTTGACGGTGCGGATGAGTTGTCCGTGAATTCAACGGCCCATTTGCGACTTCCCATCACTCCTTTCCCCTTTTCCATCTACACAAAGTTGAACTGAGATTAGCATGTGAGTAATTAATTTATGATCCTTCTTGTGCATGTAAATACACAATTACAAGACACATTTAGCGATGTAGGTTGTCTTATAGCTAACGGGTCAAATGGCTTAAGCTAAAAAAGATTAAACTAGAAAGGATACTGATCAAATCGGTCTAATAATACGCAAGTCATCTGAAGTAATCCAAAACGCAAAATACATCTAAGTAGTGTTTTGTAAGCTTTAAGTTAAAAATATCCTATTGTAATAATCTTGCTTTAGACTTTTTGTAAATTTAACATATCAGTTATTTGTAAAACGCAGAAAATGAATTTAATTATTAATGTGTAGATTAAGTGATCCTCCTGACCTAACCCGGCCAATTTTAACGCATACTAAATCCATTTTGACCGGTTACCCAACCTCCTGGACCACGACCACCCATACCGCCTATAATGATAGCTGAAGTTGGAAAAAAAAAAGACTATAATCAGAGAATGATAACAGGTATGATGCTCAAATCATCTACTATCGATATCATGAATGAATTCACAATACAACCACATCTCCTCTTATATAGAGAGAGGAGGAATCTAGAAGACTAGAACAACCAACTATAGCTAGCATACTATTATGTGTAACTACTCTAATTGCCACTGTACACAGAGACTATTATATAGACAATGTTTCGCTTTCGTTAACAAAATTGCCAATAAAAAGACACCCCTATCCAAGTTCTCAGAACCAGAAAAAACACTAGGTGAGAAAAGTAAAAAAGCTGATTAAACCTCTCAATTGACTTCATTTTTTCAGGAGTACTTAAACTAGTATATATGAATTATGAAATTACTCAAAAAAATCTTAGCTAGATGTTTAAAGTGAACAAGCTGGACACTTAGATTTTGACATACTCAGTTCATGCTATTAGCAATTAAATCTCACATGGTAGCAAATCAAATAATAAAAAGAATGGCACTAATATAGTGAATGAATTAGCAACAGAATCATGCTTCTTACTGATATACTATACATGCCCTTAAATGAAGCCAAATAGGTGCGCGGGTGCGCCCAACAAGTCACAGAAGATATCAATTAGATCTTACTAAATTCATAGTTATCAAAAGTCATCGCCTTGACCGCCTAGGCGACCAATTTCCTAGAAGCCATTGTATCCGCTTTTCCCTCCGAAGATAAAAAAAAGCCACGGTCTGATTTTTAAAACCTAATCCCCTGACTAATAAATCGACCAATACTTACCAATTTATAGAGATTCAAATCTTTTTTTTTAATATATTTGTTTATTAAAACATTTATAGATATTGAATTATTCTTTAATATATAAACACCTCAACTCATTGATTTGCCATCAACTGATTTTGTCTACTACGTAGTTATCAAAGGCGTGTTAATCCTTTTAGCAGCTATAGCTAAATCAGTTAGTTTATATTTATATTGTTTTATAAGATGATTGTTATTTGTAATGATTTGGTGATTTTTTTTTTATTTTTTTTATTTGTGCTTTTTTTTCTCAGGCTCGCGCTTTTTTTGCGCTTCTTGCCTAGGCCACAGGCGGAGCCTAAGCGCCTTGAGTGCGCCTCACGCCTTTGATAACTATGACTAAATTCATCTCCAGGTTCCCATGGTACCTAATAGGGTTACATGTTTTAAACTTTTAATCAACTTTGAGCAACATCCTGTAACTGAATCTCTTTAAATTCCGATTCGATGCGAATTGCTGATATCATATCCTAATTTCTTAATTAAGTGCTTCCCAAACCTAATTTAATTTAACCCTAGAAATCACACATAAATCCAGAACTATGAATAAACACTCTATTCTCGTCTGCGATTGGATACCAAAAAACCGTCAATTTAAAGAAAACAATACAATCTTCCACTATTTGTAAGATCTGAAAGTTATAAGAGACCTAACAATTTAGTATTACAGTACAACAATAAAGTGTTTATAATTATAATTGACGATCCAAACCAATGAAAATCCATCAAATTAGCTATAACAATTACAAGTAAATCAGATGTATGGAATTGTAGAGAGAGAAAGAGATGTACCAGCAATAATTGAAGAGAGAGAGACGATCGGTGTAGAAGACGGAGACGGAGTGGTCGAGATCTTCAATCACAAGCTTAACCTAATTATATTTATCAATGTATGATTTGTATCTTTTATCTTAATTATTATTACTTGTTTATATAACACATAAAAATTTTATAATTATCTTAATATTTATCTTTTATCTTAATTATTATACTATTGTTCACCACCAATTAACTGCCCAAATTTACACTAATAACTGTTTTTACAATTAATCTGAACCATTAATTAGAGTTGGTTAATTATGAGATTAAATCTCAGCCCTAATAAATAGGCAGTTATTCTCCAAATTTTAGCAGTTACTTCTTGAATGTGGCAGTTGTTTACCCTCATGAAAAATAGCAGACAGTTACTCCACGTTTCCACTCCTTAATTCTAGGTCTCACTGCTCCTCAACTATTATAACCACTGGCACACCTACACCCACCCTTCAAACCTTCAACCAACAAAAAAGCCTCTACTTCTTTATCTTCAATCGATTTTCTGGCGCTTCATGTTCTGGAATCGTCAAGGTATGTTCTTTGTTTCTTCTCTCCATCCAGACGATTTTTGTTTAATTTTTGGATTTAATAGTGTTTTTTCATAACATTTATTGATTGTTGGTTTTCTTCACTGATTCATTTAATTTCCAGTTTCATGGTTATTTAGCTTGAATTTGAATACGTTTCTGCTATTGTTTTGATTAATTGTTGTCTGACTCCGACCTGACATCGTATTCAGTTCTTTAAGAAGATGAAGAACTACAAAAATCAATGGCGGGCGACCCTGTTCTTCTTCTCCTTCCTTCTCAGCTTTTGGTTAGTTCATGTCTGACTCCTATATGAAATCATTCTTCTCACCCCTTAAAAAAATGGGGAAATTTGACCTGCCTCACAGGGATATCTATTTGCAGATTAACTGTTCGATGAAATGCCAACAAGAGCAGCTTCTGATTTTACTTTTAGTAGGTGTTGGGTTACCATTCACAAAGGTCGTTGATTCTTTATTTTGTTACAATTCACCATCTTTTAATATGAATATATTTTCAAAAAAAAAATTCCTTTTGAATTTTGATCCCTGTGTTGAATTTTTTGAATGAGTTTAATTAGTTTGGTTATTGTTTCTTTCTAATCTAGGGCTGATATGTGTTGAGTACCGAGTCAACCTTCTCCTTAAAGGTATCTTTAATATCTATGGTTCTAGCAAACAAATTGAAAATGTTAATAGTAACAGATCTCATAATGTTTCCTTGAAATCTAGTGCAGATGGGAGTTCCTTGGATGCAAGCGATAGGGCCGGCATCTCTTTCGATGCGCCTTATCTAAGGCTAAAGCAAACTTACAGAAGCGAAAAGAGCGTGCGGAAAAGGAAAAAAATCCTTTTGTAAGTTTTGAATCAATTTTTTTTTAGTTTAAGCCTACCTTAGAGTTTTCATTTACTGTTTGTTATGTGTTTCAGGGCACTTGCTTTGTTCAGAATTTCAGTTGACTTTTTTTCTACAAAGTCGGTCAACGGCGGTTACGCTTCTGCTGGAGAATTTATCTGTAAGTCAATTTAGTAGATAAAGTATTTTGTGTTTATGGAATCTAATGCTTGAAATGATTGTTGTGTGATAGGTTTGTTGCAGACTCTTGCTTTTATAGAAGTCATCCATGGAGCTTTAGGTGTGTACACGTGGATAATATTAGTCTTGAAACCTTAATGTTAGTTAACATAGGATTTGAACCTTTTTTTTTGTATTAAGGTATTGTGCCTAGTGGAATTATCTTCCCTTTGATGCAATGGGGAGGAAGGACGCATTTCCTGCTCGCGATTGTTCGTCGAATATATGAGGTATGTATTGGCTTTCTTTATGCATATTGTTTAGCTATATGCTAAAGTTTGGTCCACTGGAACCAGCTAGTGTAGATAAGAGCTTTGTGACCTTAGTGTCACAAGTTCGAGTCCCACTTGAGCACAAAAATCTTGCTTCCATTAACAGGGGTTGCCAATGAGCTCTCCAGGCATGGGCAAGTCAGGGGGTTTTACGAGCTAGTCGGTTTCCTCATGGAATGGTTTGGCGTCATCCTCGAGCGTCAAACTAAAGATGGACGGTTTGAATCTTGTATGTGGTATGGACATACCTGGGTTATGAAGAGGCATGCCATTGAGCCGAATTGCCAATGTCGTTCAAAAAATAAAATTATGTGTAGGAATAAGAAATGTTAAATGAAGGTGGCATAAATATTTTATTTTGAACAATTGTTGCTTATTTGTATGTTCTGTTTCTTCATATAGGTTCAAGAATTGCCTGCAGTTCTCATAACATTTGTTGCTTGGTGTTGCTTGAGGTATAATCACCTTTTTAGTTATAATACATTGTCGAATACATCTTTTGAAGCTGATTTTGTTAGGGTCATGAGCCGATTGACCATATTCGTTACATCTTTATGACATTCGCCAAAACAAGTGTTTTGACTAATATTATGGAAACAGATAATTAGGTACCCGTTCTATGCTTTTAGTTGCTTGGGTAGCTGCCCCTCTTTCCTTACTTACCTCAGGTTCGGTTTGTTTCATTTTACATCAGTCTATGTATTTATTGGGTCCTTCGTGCACATGAAAACACTTTGGACACTGAAGTTTTAAATTTGATTGAGAAAATAAAGATTGTTGGTATTTTGCTAGGTACACAGCCTTCATTGTGATCTACCCAATTATTATACTATTGTTCACCACCAATTAACTGCCCAAATTTACACTAATAACTGTTTTTACAATTAATCTGAACCATTAATTAGAGTTGGTTAATTATGAGATTAATTAGACGGAACATACAGGTGGATAATTCTGTGTGTGACTCGTGCTTTCCTAGGGCCCCTTATTTTGAAACTTCTATTGTATATTATGTATTTTTTTGGCTTGGACTTTTGTGCAAAGTTGACATACTGCAGATAATAAGGAGGCAAGGAGGCAAACAAAAAAGAGCTTCGATAATTGAGTTTGAATGCTTTTAAGCTCAAATAAGTGTATACTTAGCTTGAAAAGGGCCTTAAAATTTTGTTTTGTTTTAGGCCTCCAAAAGTGTTGAGACGGCCCTGGCTGTGTGGCACGGTATTTCAAAGTGGTGTCGTATTCGGAAAGTTACGCGTTTTCTGTTAGCGACCTGGTTGTACAAGTCAGTAGATTGGTGTCTCATTTTTTGTTGTTGACAAGTTTGGTTGAGACTGGTCTAGATAGTGCACATAGTGGTTTTGCTGAAGTCGTTCATATGGAACCAGAGAAAACACAAGGGTGAGTTTATTGGAATTAGATACATGGTATTTTTATGTTATACTGGATTTAATTAAACAGGTAAATGAATATCTAAGCATACTAAAGGGTGCAACTTGACTAGTCCCTGTATTTTGCATGAATATCTTGGCTGAAGTATGTTTAGTTGTAAAATATAAGTGTTAATTTTGACATGTCTGCTACAGTTACGGTAATGGAGAACCCTTACTCTTAAAGTTTTTTTTTTACATTGTTGTCTTTTTAGTCTTGGTAAATTAGCAAAAGGAGATTGATTTGGACAAAGTTGGCTGAAACAAACAACCTTTGTATTGTTTTTCTTCTACTGTTTTAGTTGTTTCTTTCCCATTCTTAATGTTTTTCCTTCTTTTTAGTTTTTTTAATAGTTGATAATTGCTTATTGTTTCTATGTGAATATATCAATCTCTTTCAATAGAATTTGTTTGCTACTTTGCAAGGTTAATGATGATTCTTCTGTTTTGTTTAAACAATTATCTATGGACATACTCTTGATTACTATTAACATGTCCAAAGGAATTGGCCTATTTATCAGGAGGTTGTATGTTCAAAGAAAATAGATTAAGGTAGCTGGTATCAAATGCTCGCATAAAAAGCTTCAACAACAATGCATCAAGTATCCAAGTCCTGTAAGTTTTTATGTACTTTGTGCTTGCACTTGTACTTTCTTTGAGCAAGACACACTAAACCCAACACAAAAGTTAACGTTTTCTTTTAAGTTCAGATAGAGCGGAGGCTTATGAGTTTATCGTGGAAGACCGGAAGTTCATGTATGAATTGAGCAAGAAACATATTAATACGCGATTGGTTTGAGTTTAAGATCTTTTCAGCTTGCTAACTGATTATATGACTTGAAACATGTTACTTTTACACTTTACAAATTGAATGGGTTGTATGGAATATATTTTATTTTATGCTATATCTCCAACTTGACCTTGTGTTAGTAATGCGAAGTGGTATAATGCATTTGTTCTACGGTTGTTTGTTGTCTTTGTTTTGTGCATTTGTAATTCAAATATGCCATAACGTGTTTAAAGCTATTTCGTTTTTGTTTGAGTTTCAATATATATATATATATAATATATATATATATATATATATATATATAATTTTCCACGGTAAATGCGGTTTTAGAGAATTTACCACGCAACAAATAATAGGGCTACGGTATTAGATACAGACTCACCACGAACACTTAAACTTGGCGTCTGAGATCACCTTTTCGAATGACCAAGTTCGAGTTGGCAAAGACCATTGATTGACTCAAACAAATAGAAAATAATTCA
This sequence comes from Ambrosia x helenae, assembly GCA_030844895.1. Taxonomy (NCBI): domain Eukaryota; kingdom Viridiplantae; phylum Streptophyta; class Magnoliopsida; order Asterales; family Asteraceae; genus Ambrosia; species Ambrosia x helenae. The sequence goes on along the minus strand of JAUTDX010005008.1, from coordinate 17,123 downwards.
TAAACAAATTCACCAACTCTTTTCATTGAATGTAATATGCTCTAAATAACACTTGCAGAAATAAAGGAAATTAAACTACTTACGACCTCTATTAAATAACAGTTGGATAAGACCTTATCGAGATCTTTAATATACACATAGTTATTGTAAATTTCAGGAACCCGTCCCAACGGACGGGTATAATACTAGTTATTACTTGTTTATATAACAAATAAAATTTTTATAATTATCTGAATTCTCTATCATATAAAAAATAATATTATTAAATGGTAAGTTTACATTTATCTCTTATTTATTCAATATTTAATTTTTTAACTAATTTTTTTTATATTTTTGTTTAGTGTGAACCAAATATTTTAGTGATCGAACCTCATGTAATATTAACTTGTTTAACCTAATAATAAATAAAAAACAAAAAATGTTATAACCAATGTGATATGCAAATTTCTAATAATCTTTAGAGTAAATTGCACGGATGGTCCATGTGGTTTGCATGAATTGCATCGATGCCCCCGTATATTTTCAATGGTCCTCAACGTTGACATTTTATAACATTTTGGTTCTCACCAACTAACTTCGTTAAAATTTTCAGTTAAGTCAATGTAAATGACTAAACTACCATATGGACCATCCAAGTAATTTAATCTTTTCAATTAAGTCAATGTAAAAAATGTTATAACCAATATGACTAAACTTTTTTTTATATTTATCAATGTATGTGAAAAATGATTATCGAACTTGTCGGTAAAGTCGCCAAAGTCCGTAATACTCCCGCGGGGAGATTATCGAACCAGACTCTAACTGCGCCCGTCAGCACTTGGGTGAACAGATGGCACCAAACCTGGACTGGCCAGTTAACAGACATCCCAGCACATTCAAAATCATGAACGTGGTCATTTGGGTCACGCAGGCCATCGTACTTGCCGATGCTGCTAGGAAGTTTAACTTTCCTTAGAATTCTAGCGGTCGCTATGCGAGCGACAGATTTGGACTTTTCGGCGAAAGACTTTGGCCTAAATGGCATGACCAAGTCGTCGTCCACGTCCTTGCGGTGCGAAAGGTGGGAGTGACTTCTCCACTGTAGTCGGAGTCGCTGCTGGACGACTCGTAACCATCCGACTCGTCGCGTGACTTCGCGTAGCCCCGAGCCCCAGCGCTTTCGTCGGGCTCCCCGCTACGAATGTCACGTCGACCAGTAACTTCCTTATTTTTATGGCCTTTGGGGTGGAGAGTCATAAGTGAGGGTTTTGCCCTTCTTTTTAACCTGTTTTAAGAGCATCCGCTGGTAGATAGCAGCGCTCTTTGCGTTTTGGCGGAGGAGCCACTGATATGGGTTCTCTTCAGAGTTTTCGCCACTGTCCTCGTTAGTGTCTACGTCACGGACCTCGAAAGCTAGTTTCCGAGTGCGTGATGTAGGTTGCTTGACGATAGTGGCCGGAGTACCGTCGCTTCCGAGGAGTTGGACGTCAACGTCCCCAACTTGGTTAATGACGGAAGTGTTAGGGTTGGGTTCAGCCATGGGTGGGTTAAAAGATGAGAAAAAGAGTTGTTTTAGCCGTTGGATGGCGCCAATGAAGAAACAATAAGTATATCGGGATTAAGACTAATCCCGAGGGGTCAATATATTATGTTTGTCCAGGAGTTATCCTTTACCCAAACCATTGTTCAAACCCGAGATGTAAGGTGAGAGTCAGTGCGTGTGTGTGTGTGTATGACAAAAGTAAAGACACAAGGATGTAAGTGGTTCAGTCCAAGAAGGCCTACGTCCACTGTCAAGAGCCGGTTGTTTCTTACTTTAGAGTTTACAAATTGTTACAAGAAGAACCTAGCTCTATAGTAAAAATGATAATTTTTGGATCCTTTGCAAAGGAGTTGATGTCTTCTATTTATAGGAAAAGTCGTGGGCCTAGAGAAGCGGCCCACGAGGAGCATATCAGATCTGGGCTTGGACTTAGGCCTGACGCGACTGGGCCAGTAAAATAGCGGGAAAAGCTAGACCATGCTTGCTGACGTCACGAGCTGTTGACCAGCTCTGTAAAGTCAGACACGTGGCGACCTCTGATAGGACACCGGTGGCATGCTGTCTGACACGGTATGGTTGACTTACCTGCTGGCGTCTGACAGAAAGTAAGCATGTCTGCCGGGTACTGTAGACGGCAGCATGGAAGCGGTCAAGTCGTTGTTCATGTCAGCGGTGGTTGGACTGACTGTGACACGTGTCGCCATTTGGTTGGCGCATGGTCTGTCCCAGATCTGAGTGAATCTTCCTGATCCTTGATCTTCCGTACCTCGTACCAAAAGCTGGTTATGAATGAATATTCCGCGCGTGCGTGCACGCGCGTCCATTCTCCCTGGAGTAGTGATGTGGATGAGGTTGGATCACGTGCTTACTGGTCCCTTATGCGGAGTAAGTTCCGCTATTGGGTTCCGCGGGTGGCGGATGGCCTCTAGCTCTGGAACCAGTTAGCGCCAGAATTGTTGAAAAGAGGGGTAGGGATGCCGCCTCCGCCAGGATTAGGCTCCTTATGATCTTATCCCTTCAGTTACCAATGTAATTTGGACAACGATTATGGATGAGAAGAGAACATAATTAAACATGCTTAAGTGGGAGTAATCCATGCATGGATGACGCCATCAAAACTACTAGCAAGATTGTGTAAAAAGAGAAAAATTTATGGTGTAAATAATGTTTTTCTAGCTTACTTTTATATGTAGAATGATCACAAAAAGTTGCACATATTATATAAAGAGTTAGGGGTTGTTTGGTTGATTAAGTGTTGAATCATTAAGATGATCTGAATGGTTAAGAGGCTCTGAATGGTTAAGAGCTGAATCATTCAACATCTATTATTAGCTTAATGGTTCAGTACTTAATCATTCCATTCAGATGCTGAAACAAACAGTCTGAATGCTGAATGATTCAGAACTAAATGGTTAAGAGGCTACCAAACAGCCTCTTACAATGATATATTTGTAAATGTCAATCTACCTAAATGCCATGACCATTTAAACAATAAACCACAACCCACAACCTCATAAGATGCAACTAATTCAAACCAATACCACGTAATCAACAGATATGAGCTACCTAAACCGTTACGATTCTTGAATTAGAGCACAATAATCGTTACAATCATTTAAACGAACCAATCCATCACAAACCCTTTTACTGTAATCTGGAATTTTTGTATCAATCAAGTGGTTAACCAAAACAAAATTGTAATCGACTAATATTTTTTTTGTACAATTAGTTAATTTTAACAAATATTATAGTTAATTAAATATCCACGTGGCAACAACTCACAATGTAATAATAATCTCTCTCTTAATCATAAAAACACGGCTCCTCACAATCAAATGATATTTCCATTGATGAAAAACTAAAAAAAAAATGCAACAAGTGCCAACAACAACAACAAGTGTTTCTTCATTCACATAACTACATACACTGAAACACACACACATCTATACATACATACACACACCATGTCCACGAGCTTCAACAGTAACCCTAGGAGCCCAGCAAGCAGCTCCAGACTACAGCTCGGTGGCGTTGGTGGTGTCTCACGAGCCATCAGATCTTCTTCCTCTAAAAAACCGCCTGAGCCTCTTCGTCGTGCAATCGCTGATTGTTTATCTTCTTCTCATCTGTCCGTACACGGAGCCTCATCTGCTGTTCTTTCAGAAGCTTCCAGGACTCTTAGGGTATGTGCGTACGTTTTTAAGTTTTCGATTTCGTTTTTTTTTGTTTTTTTTTCAGATCCCGTAGATATTTAGTTATTGAATCTAGGGTTAGGTTGTGGTTGTGTGTGATTTGGTGTTGATTTGGATTGTGGAAGGGTTATTGATTGATTTGAATATTAATTTGTACATTGTAGTTGCTATAATGCCCTAATACAATGTTTAATTGTAGAAACCAGATGGTTGAGTTTGAGTATATGTTTGGGATGCATTTGCTTGATCTGGGAGGATGTTATGGGTTTAAAATCGACGGAAATGTACTCGAATCTAGGGTTAAATAGTGTCTGCCTTTGATTTGGTATTAATTTGGATTATAGAAGATTTATTTGTACATGGAATTGCAACTTCAGTTATATGGACATGTTAGGTTTATACGGTTGGGAATTTGGGGCTGTTTGGCAACATTTGTCCCAATGGTGCCGTGCCATTAAGAGGTCTGATTGGGTAAGAGACTCTGAACTAGTTACACACTTAATGCTGACTAATTTAGTGGTAGTCTCTTAATGGAATCATTAAGAGGCGACCAAACGCCCCTTTGTTGGAGCAGCTAGGGCAAAATGTAGTTGTTATATTACATATACAACGCTCAATTGTAGAAATCAGCTTGTTAATTTATGAATTTGGGATGCTTTTGCTTGTTAATTTATGAATCTAGGTTTAAAGTTTACAAAGATTTTCTTGCAGGCTTGATAAATGTTTCTAATTAGTCTTTTAGGTTATGCGATGTTGAGTCGATTGAGTTTCTTTATCAGATCATCAAATGCACTAACATCAATTTCCTGATGGTTTTGAGATGAACTCATGAGTACAATGTTTTAAGTTGTCTGCAAGTAGTGACTTGGGGATTTACTTCCTTGCCGGTGTTGTACTCTTCTATAGTCCGGCTACGAGGCATTAAGATTCTTTCTTCCCACTATTGCAAAACTAATACCTTGGAGGAAAGTAAAAGAAAAAATGTGACTTTTAGGTTTTGAATCTCTATGCACAGACGTAGACATTTTATCGCCGCTTTCACTGCCTAGTTCACACCCTTGATACCAGGCCCTGGCTGCGCTGTTATAATAGAGTGCCCATTGTTGCATGAACTTTATATCCTTAATTAAGATCATTAAAGACAGTTGATATACATTTTTAGCCAAACTTACGTATGGAGGAAAGGTAAGATGGTATGGTGTAGGATTTGAAGTTTAGTCCTAATTAAATACAAGACTGCAGATTAATTTGTTTTATCTAGAACAGAACCTTGAATCTATAGAACTGTAGAAGTGAAGATTCTAGTTCTCTAAATTTAGATTAACTTACAGGTGAACTCATATATCCTATTTGGTGGTTAAATTCAGTACTCAAAGATTAATTCTGTTACATGGTGATGAAATGTGATAGAATTTGTATAAGTACAAATTTAAGCTCGATTGATTCAGTTCAGTGTCGGAACTCGGAAGTTCGATTTTTGTTGGAAAATGGGGAAAACAATACATAACATAACATTACTTAACTTACTTCTATATGTAGGAAATGATATGGAACACTTGCCTGATGTTAGCTGTTCCATTGAAATGTAATTCATCTATTAATATTATGAGCACCTATTTGAACAGTGATCAGATTTGTTTCCTTCTTGGCAGGATTATTTAGCGTCGCATGCAACTACTGACCTGGCATATGGTGTGATAATAGAGCACACACTTGCGGAGAGAGAGCGAAGGTTTTCAGCATATATTGTTAATTATCATATACGTTCCCTTATACTTTCAAATTTCAATAATCCTTGGCATATACACATATTTATAAAATTATAATATATTTGTTTATTATTATATACATTCCCTTATGCTTTCAATAATCCTTGGCATATACGTATCTTTTTAAAATTATTTCCATATTGGCAGCTTTAATGATGCATGAATTGCTATCAACCTATAATATGTTGAGAACAATTGGGGCCTGTGAGTCTTGATCAATAAACTTATGATAGTTATTACTACAATATAATATGGTCTTATATTCTAAAATGCTAAATAAGTCTAAGCATATGTTCTTGTCTTATGAATGTGAGTGGGGTTGTTAATGCTTGATTTGTCTTATACTCTGCAAAAGCAATTATCATTGTTAGCTTTATCATATTAAAAGCAATAACAAATATAGAGTAGTCTAAAATCATAATCATTGTTCACCTAGGCGCAATGTAAGCAATGAATCTTGTTCAGTGGTAGACTTGTCAAAAGCATGTTGAGGAACTTGTATATTCATTTTGTTTTCTGATACATTTTTTACATCCTTAACAGCCCTGCGGTGGTTGCAAGGTGCGTGGCACTTTTGAAACGATATCTTTTGCGGTTAGTGTTTCTTTTGACAGCTTATATCTGTTCTTGACTTCTTGTATATGATATCAGCTTAGTTGTATGTACTTAGCATCATGAGAGAAACTGATATAATATCTTCTATTTGTTATAGATATAAACCAAGTGAAGAGACCCTGCTAGAAATTGATCGGTTTTGTTTAAATATCATTACGGAATGTGATATTAGCCCAAGCAGAAGACTAACATCTCGATCTTTGACCCCACAAACTGGTGGTTCATCAACTACTATAAATGGATCAGCTTTGCCTGTGGCAAGCTTTGCTTCAGGAAGTCTAGTGAAATCCTTAAATTATATTCGTTCTTTAGTGGCGCAGCATGTTCCAAGGAGATCATTCCAACCTGCAGCTTTTGCTGGAGCTACTTCTGCTTCAAGACAATCACTTCCGTCATTATCATCACTAATGAGCAAATCTTTTAATTCCCAAATCAGCCCTGGAATCGGTAAAGATGCTTCTGAGATTAAAGAAGGTTCTGCTGTATCTGTCTTGGATTCGCCAATTGCTGAAGAGGTTAATGGAGTTGAAGGTGATGAATTCATCGCCAGTGATGTGTTCAAATGGAGATGGCATGGGGACCCACAATCATCTTTACTTTCTTCTGATAGGTATTCCCATTTTTCTGCTATTCCATGTAATTCTTTCTTTGATTTTATAATTTTTACAGGTGGCGAAATTGCGGGTTAGGGGAGTTAGGTAACGGGTCAAAATTGGTAAGTTTTGGTATAGGTCAAGACAGGTTGTGTTGTCCGGAACACTTGTTGTCTAATTGATTTATTAAATAATTAATGTGCTAGCGTGCAACATTTCAATATGAATCTACCTTTTTTTTAAGTTTTGGTAATGTTCTATCCATTTTCTTTTACAGTAATTTTTTTGACTTTCCCCCATTTGTACCTGCTAGAGTCCAGAGATAATATTACCCAAGTAGACCCATTTTCATGTAAATGAGTTGAAATAGACACCCCTAATAAATTTGAATGGTCTTCTATCTATTATGGCTTCTTTTAATTCTTGGAAATCCAATTGTGTAGTGACCGTCCTTTGACTCATAAAGACATGAGTAAGCACAATTTCCTTGAAGTAGGTGCTGCCGCCCTTCTTTTGGGGGACATGGAAGCTAAAACAAAAGGTGAATTTTGGAGAAATTTTGGTAGCATTGATATGCCTTACCTTGATCAACTGTTACAGCCCTCATTACTCACTACTGTAACAAATTCCGCCTCCGCTCGTGCTCACTTGAGAGCAATAACCGCTTCCAAACGCTCCAAGACAGACCCTCATCAGATATGGTATGCTTGTATGTTGTACTTAATTTTATCTTTTTGTGATGCTTTATTGTCATCCATTTAAATTGTTTTTCAAAATAAGTTTTACATTTATACTTGTTTTCAGGGAAGATTCTCCTATGACGACCTTTCGCCCTCGTTCTCGAACACTTTTCCAATATCGACATTACAGGTATAACTGCATGTTAGACTTGCTTTCTGTAAATATATACGTATATGTGTTTGTAAGGTGTATTATTAGAGGTGGCTGGTTGACCCATTTACTTATGACTAACTGATCAAACGGGTAAATTAAAGGTTATCTAAAGAGGAAATGTCTTAAAACTCAAAAGTGGCCTAAGTGTATATTTAATGCAAAAAGACCTAAATCACCTTATATTTCAGAAAGTTAGATTATCATTAAAATAATATATTTTTGCAATGATATTTGACACACTATATCACTCTTTATTTACATAAAAATAGAAATCCCTGAACAAAATATATCTCGGTTCAACCAACCCAACTTGTACCAATAGCCATCCATAGTCCATACATTTTTGTTGAAACTTGCTCTCATTTTTAGTTTTTTTTTTCTCAGTGAACAGCAACCCTTGAAACTGAATTCTGTTGAGGTGGGAGAAGTTATAGCTGCAGTATGCTCAGAAAAGCCTCCAGTTGCTAATGTCATGACAATCTCTTCCAAACTAAGTAGCAGCAGTGGGAAGCCATCAATGGATGTGGCTGTGAGCGTTCTAATTAAACTTGTAATTGACATGTAAGCCCCCTGTTCGAATATTAATTGGTCTGTTGAATTAGCAATTATGTCATGATATAAAGTTAGTTGCATATATATATATATGTTAACAGTTCATGAGGAATTCATACAATTGTTATAATATGAAATTTGTTAATGTTGTAGTAAACAATAGCACCACCAACCATACCCAGTAAGTCCCACAAATAGCAAGCTATTTGTAGGGTCTAGGGAGGGTGGGATGCAGGCAAACTTACCTCTATCCTGGGGGAGACTGGCTCCAAAACAGACAACAGACAAATGAACATAATAAAAGATGAACAAATGAAAGCTAGTAGTAACAGGAGAAGTGGTGAAATGACAACATGGCAAAATAGTCAGATATGTCACCAGTAGACAAGACAAGGCTTAAAACCAATAAATCCATCCTATGTAAAGTCTACGTAAAGGTGTAGGAGAAATCTAAGCCTCTTAAGACAAAGTTAAGTCACATCCGTACCCTCCCTAAAAGTCCTTAACCTTTATACCATGTCTCCACAAACTCCTCCCGGACCATGTCCTTCGAGAGTTGCAACTCTATCAAATCCTGATTCCTGCCTAATCTGCTCATGCCAAGTCAACTTGTTCCTTCCTCTACTCCTCCCTTCTAATCAAAAATTGTTTTGTAGGTATGTGTTGGATTCTGGGGTGGCTGCTCCTCTTATGCTATCTATGCTTGAGGTTCTACTATAGTACCTTACATGTTTGTTTGATATCTTAGTTATTAGACACACCTTCTTATTGCGTTTTCAATTTTCAGGAAATGCTTAGTTCTTCACAGCTGACTTCAAAAGTTCGTGTGTTTGACGTAATTCTTAACCTTGGGGTTCATGGCCATTTATTGGAGCCGATTCTAGCTGATGATGCTTCCACCATTGAGGAAGAATATACTCAAGAACCACTGTCAATCCAGGGTACGAGAAAGCCAGATTACCTCAAGGCCCAAAGTTTATCAGCAATAAATAACTTTGAATCATGGATATTGTGCATTTTGTATGAAGTCCTCCTCCTTCTTGTGCAGGTAACTTATTAAATCACTTACTATCTTATGTTCTTTTAGTATTTTTTTATTTATACAAAGCATTTATTCAAGACAATGTATAACTTGCAGCGAGAGGAAAAGGATGAATCTGTGTGGGCTTCTGCCCTCAGCTGTTTACTGTATTTTGTTTGTGATAGAGGCAAAATTCGGAGAAGCAGGTTAAAAGGTCTTGACATAAGAGTGAGTTATTTTGTCCCAACTTAATTTTATTGCACTATTTTATATTTGAATGGAAGCATATTCTTTACTACAATAGTACAAGGTTGACAATTTTAAATGCTTGGTCTCATGAATAATTATAGATATAATCTTATATCTTTGCAACTTGTAAGAGAACCAGTTATTATATTGTTTGATTTTATGGAGGGTAGTGTGTGACATTTTCCACTATTGCAGGTTATTAAAGTGCTTATACAAATTAGCAGGAGAAACTCATGGGCCGAGTTGGTTCATTGCAAGTTGATTAACATGTTAACAAACATGTTTTATGAAGTCCCTGAAGGCTCTACCACATCTACCCCTACTTTCCTTGTGGATCAGGTTGATCTGATTGGTGGAATTGAGTTTGTGTTCATTGAGGTATATTATGCACGTAAACATTTACAAATATCAAACAGTGTTGTTTAATCTTGTGTAGTGTTTTGGTGTTGTCAAAATACTGAATGTTATAAAAAAAAAAATTAGAGAGGGTGTCCTTTTGATTTTTGTTTTGCATATACAGCTAGTGATCTCGAACTCTAGAGAAGGAAGGAGAAATCTGTACCTGGTGCTTTTCGACTATGTTGTGCATGAAATAAATGAAAGTTGCGTAGCTAGTGGAATTTCTGAGTATAGCAATGATGAGATTCAACCGATAGCTTCTTTGCTCACCCTTGCTGATGCACCTGAAGCTTTACATATTTCTGTCAAACTTGGCATAGAAGGCATCGGGGATATTTTGAAAAGGTCAATCTCGGCTGCGTTGCCCCGATACCCCAACAGTGAAAGACTCAATACGGTAGTCACAAATCTTCTTGTGTGATTCATTAAATATTTAAATCTTATTAGAGGAGTTAAAATGAGTGGGTTCCGTAACAGATCAAAAAATGTGTTCGGGTTAACCAGAAACACCTTTTGTCAACAAATTTAAAATCTTTTTATAAATAAAGGATGTGTTTAACTGTTTATGCATGAAAATGCGTTTGGGTTAACCAGTAACACCTTTTGTCAACAAATTTAAAATCTTTTTATTAATAATGGATGTGTTCTTGAAACAATAGTTATATGTAAAATATATTGATTTATGAGGTTTTATGCATGGAAAAACACTTATCAGAGACTTGCAATCATTCGACTCTTTAAACATAATCTGAATTAACCCATACATAACTAAGTCAAGATTTCTACCTCTAGTTCTCATGTTTATGATTCAGTGGTTCCTTGGTAAAGTGTATGATTCAAATGCTTGTTATTTTTTTCATTTAATGTGCATGTTTATGTTCCTTTTGCAGCTCTTAGAGAAGATTATGGAGAAATTTGATGCACTTTTAAGATCACTGACTCACTTGGACAAAGAATTCAGTCATATGACAGAACTAACAAAATCCTATAAGTATTTAGAGAGCTTTGAAGATGGAGCTTTGAGAAATAGTTATGGTTTGAAGGTGAAACTTGCTTGGGCCACTCTGCATTCTCTTCTTCATTCAGAACGGGCTGCAATTCGTGAAAACGGGTATGTGTGGTTGGGTGATCTGCTTATAGCAGAAATAAATGATGATGGGGATTCCATATGGTCAAACATAAAGAATTTACAGAAACGAATTACGCATGCTTCGGTTAAAGATTATTCTCCTGAGTTAGATATTCCACTCCCCATTTGGCTTATGTGTGGGCTTTTGAAATCTAAAAATAATCTCATACGATGGGGTTTTCTTTTTGTTCTTGAGAGACTTCTCATGCGCTGCAAATTTTTATTAGATGAGAATGAATTGCAGCATTCAGTTAGCAGTGAAACTCAAGGAAAGACACGTCTAGATAAGGCAAATGCTGTAATAGACATTATGAGCAGTGCTTTATCCTTGGTGGCTCAGATAAACGTGACCGATCGCATGAATATATTGAAGGTAAATAGTGACGCATTCTTCTTTTACTCATTTGATGATTTTGTCCAAAGGATGTATTTCTATCTATAGTTTGATGGTTTTATCTGGTGATACATTGCTCTTTAAGACAAGTGCAAATGGGTCGGTTGGTTTTGTTTGACCTGCCAACATTTTTTGTTGGGTTCCTTTGAGATTTGTAAATAATCAATTAATGTAGTATATATGATTGTTAAAGATTCATTACTAAAATAATAATTTTATTTTGTTTAATAACATGATTAGTATTTGAAATTGGAGTCACTTTAATTTTTGACCTGTTTGACTCGTGCAACTATGCCATTTTACCTTCTAGGTAAGTTTTGAATCATTTGTCCTGTTGGAGATAAAACGCACGCCAAATCAACATTCATTTGTAGGAATTTGAGTTGAAATTGCCACCTCTAGGCTAGTTTTATGTCACTATGTCATTGTTGCCCACATTTATTTTGGCTATTTATTTATTCTTGTGTTCTAAACAGATGTGCGACATTTTGTTCTCTCAATTATGCCTAAAAGTTATTCCTGGAAACAAGTCCTCATCAACAGACACATTACGTAACTCCAAGAGTTTTAATTACTCAGTTTGGAATAAAAAGACAAGTGTGATGGAAGATCTCGCTCTAAGAGAGAACTTTAGCTGGGAACCAGCTGCGGAAGCTTCTAAGGGTGGATTGGGGATTAACACAAACAATCCTACCAGTGAGACAGCATCAATGGCAGCTTTACTTCTTCAAGGGCAAGCTATTGTTCCTATGCAATTGGTTGCACGTGTACCTGCAATTTTGTTTTACTGGCCGTTGATTCAACTAGCGGCTGCAGCTACAGACAACATTGCACTTGGTGTTTCTGTTGGTAGTAAAGGTGGAGGGAACCTACCTGGGGCCACATCAGATATCAGATCCACCCTTCTCCTATTGCTAATTGGTAAATGCACTGCTGATCCTGCTGCTTTCAAAGAAGTTGGCGGAGAAGATTTCTTCAGGTAAATTGACAGTTATATCCTACCAACTATAACCCAATTAAACTTGCTACCTCCCTGGCTCCCTCTCTGGTTTATGACCCTCAATATGTTTACACTTCTTTCTGCCCTTATGCAAATTATAGCACGGCTTAATTGATGTTATGGTATTTGGCAGGGAGCTACTAGATGATACTGACTCAAGGGTGGCCTATTTTGCATCAACATTTCTTTTGAAGGTTAAATAATTTTAATAACCTTGATCGATAAATAAAGTAAATAAACATCGTTAGCAACCTTATTGATACAAAATGTATTCTCTGCAGAGGATGATGACTGAAGAAGCAGATAATTACCAGCGTGGACTTTCGTCTCTTGTTTCCAGAGCTCAGCAGGTTCCACCCATATATGCTGTAGTTTAGTCCAAGAAGTTTTTATAATTACAAAAAAGTTTGAAGTGTAATTTCAGATCATTAAAATAGTAATTTTGGTTGTAAAGGAGATAATGTGACCCAACGGTCATATCTATCTACTAAATATACTCTTCGTTTTTGTGATGTGCAGAGTAACAATGAGAAATTACTGGAGAATCCTTATCTTCAAATGCGTGGCCTACTCCAGTTATCGAGTGAAGGATTATGGAATTAAATTGCACTATTTTTTCCCTTTCGAGAGTCTTTTTTTAGTGACACAAAGCTGAGAGAACCGGTGAAATAACAAGTGAAAGATGCGTATTAATTCGGTTAAAATACTCGGGAGCATTGTCTAGCCAGGAACACATGGACTACATGCCAATTTGAGTTGATTCAATCCTTATTCTTGTAGCTTTTTGGGATGAAATTTTGAAAGTGCTGTTGTGGAAATAAATAAGCAGAACGCAAGACATCCAGTTCCAATATACATATGTCAACTAGTACACACATTGGTTTCAAGTATCAAGTACGACATTCTCTTCAGGTTCACATCTCTCTTATTCCTTTTATCAGTGGAATTTTATGTACACTTTTATGCCGCCTACTTGCTTATCAGTGTTGTAAAAGGCGCTAGTTGAGATCTAATATTGGAAATTAGCCCTAGGCGTGGGATTAGGCGGTGCTAGGCAGACCTAGGCGTTAGGTGTTTTTTTAATTCCACAAAAAAATCATTTTCCAGCCCTAATTCCATCAAATAAACCTCCTGGTTAAAAAAACACGTGAATTTTTAAATATTATGTGTATATATCTTAACATATTTTCAAGAAATACCTAAATCTGTGTGTGTGTGTGTGTGTGTATAAAATATTAAAATACGTATAACAATTCCAAAAATCCTCCTGGTTAAAAAAAAACACGTATAACAATTCCACCGCCTGTCTAGCGCCTTCTACAACCTTGTTGCTTATATTGTTCTCCCTAGGGTTTTTCAGATTTCTGTTTTAAAATGTCGAACTAGTTATTAATATACTTCATAGCTGCAAATAGTTGTGGCAAGATAGGCTGGTTGGACAAATTGGTTAACGGATTGAAACATGCAAAGCTTTTTTTTGTGCATTTCTATATGGTTGTATAACTAATTATTTTATCATTTATTATAATGAAAATGTAATAGCAAATAATACTACTCTAAACCCATGGGAGTTAAATGAATTAGTAGGTAACTTTTGACCAATTTTGATCCGTTCTCCTTCCGTTAGGTCAGGTTGAGATAAAATATTAAGCATAATCCAATATGTGGCCTACCCATTCATAAATAAGTGGGTCGAGATGCTTCTTGCTAACACATAGATATATCTAAGAAGTTTATTATTAATTTTGAAATACTGACTAAATGATACATATGCTTATAATTTATATTCGTCATGGATTCTTGCTAAGACGCGATTTGCTTTCTCATTTCATGTGTACATATACTAACAAAAATTTTATCCCTTGCAAACAGTTGTAATTGTGCCCTATTCAATCAGCGGATGATTTGTGTTTACATGTAGAAGACAGATTTGAGAGTTGACTTTTTCTATTTCGGTTTGACTTATTCAGAGGTGGTTAATTCAAGCATAATCATCAGGGCAGGCGTTTAAAGATTGGTTTCTGAATGTGCAGTGACAGTATATAGACATTGGAGCTAAATTTTGTGTATTGGTAACTGCATGGTACATAATCATATCTACTTATTTATGGAACTTTAGATGTGTAAAATGTATGCCTTTTTTTCCAGTTCATTTTTCTATTGGGTTATTTCCCCTCATTTTTGTAACATAGTTTTTATTTACCAAATGTATATACAGTCCATTTGTTCTTGTTTTAATTGCATATGTTTTAGCATGACAATAAAAGATGAAAAACTCTTGGTAGTTCAACCTGACTCGTATGTCACTCGGTTTACATCATTGCTTGTGCCTTGTTGTATAGGATCTCTCTCCAAGTCAAGTCGCTGTCTGGGTCATCAGCTGATGCTTCCTTTCGAACTCTGCCTTGAACCCTTGCACGCTACTAGCAAATTGGCCTTCAGTGACAAACTAAGCGACCCATGGTTATTTGACGGATAATTCAAACCCTAAAAAATATTTACATTTGTTGCAAATTAGTAAAAGAAATACCTACTGATGGATATTAACGGAGAGTTCAAACCCAAAAAATATTGTGTATACATTAATCGCAAATTAGGTGGTGATTGTTGACTGATCTCTGACGCATTGTCAATAAGTTTCACACACTGACACATACATGTGACAAATATACAGTGTGTTCCATCGGTTATTGTGGTGCGCTTGGTTGCCTTAGCCGCTCATTTAGGTGCCAAAATGAGTATCAACGTATCATGGCTTACCCTTGCTTTGAACCTTCTTTAGTTACTGCTCCAAAATCAGCTTCAAAACTAGCCCCCTCGACCACACCATCTGCACACCAGTCCACAATCACACCATCACCAAAACATGCACAGTCACCATCATCACCCTCATACTTGACACCCATAACTGCATCAATGTGGGCTTTAGATCCTACAAATATCCAGCCTCCAATAGTACCGTTACCAAACTCAAATAGAAACACCGAGTAGCGCCCAACCGCCCACTGTGATGCTTCTTTATGATTCGTCTGGATGCTACCAGAAGAACCGAACGAAGTCCACCAAGCCTCCTCCAAATTTGCTTCCTTGCGAAATGGTAGGTGCCATTTCCATAGTGACCCAGGGGTGCAGAAATGGAGTTGGAAGCCATGAAGGGAACATGGGTAGTTGGTTAATTTAACTGTTAATTTCTTACCATTATTTCTTTAAAGTCTTAGAAAAGTAGTGTGGGTTAAAAGGAGAGCAGCGGGTTGTTTTCTATTTTCCGTCAGTTATATCCCTGAGTGATGGTCATCAATGCAGTTTTCGCTCATGCCCTCTTTCCCTACTGGTCTTTACGACAGGTCGATGGGCCCTACCTTTACTGAGTGACCATCAATGGGTGCATCTTTACCGAAGGTCCTTTGATTTACAGTGATACATTATTTGTAACATCCGGCCTCTCTCACCACCAATATTGTCCGCTTTGCCCCCGATGGGTTGCCCATCCAGAAGCTCACGGATTTGTTTTTGGTTGCCCCGGTGGAGACTTCCCAGGAGGTCAACCATCCTGGTACTGCTCCCACCTGAGCACGCTTAACTGTAGAGTTCTCCTCTCATCCACTAACATTAAGCCCAAAACGTGTTGGTGATTTAAGAGGCTTTGGATTACTTATGAACCAAGGATCTCTCCTGGCCACGGCCGATGTGGGATTTGCCTAGGGGTGTCATACAAAGGTCCATGTTCATGTTCTCATAAATCAGTACTGTTACAATCACCCCCCCCCCCCCCCCAGGGACTCATCGTCCTCGATGAGGTTTGCCCGACCATCCCGAACGGCACAGGAGTGGCTCTGATACCATTTGTAACATCCGGCCTCTCTCACCACCAATATTGTCCGCTTTGCCCCCGATGGGTTGCCCATCCAGAAGCTCACGGATTTGTTTTTGGTTGCCCCGGTGGAGACTTCCCAGGAGGTCACCCATCCTGGTACTGCTCCCACCTGAGCACGCTTAACTGTAGAGTTCTCCTCTCATCCACTAACATTAAGCCCAAAACGCTTGGTGATTTAAGAGGCTTTGGATTACTTATGAACCAAGGATCTCTCCTGGCCACGGCCGATGTGGGATTTGCCTAGGGTGTCATACAAAGGTCCATGTTCATGTTCTCAGAAATCATACTGTTACATTATTATCCTACCAACATCTCTTATAAAAAAGAAACGAAAAGAAAACTAGTTAAACAAGATGAAGTGATCAATTGGGTCACATGTCACCCCTAAGTATTCACAATGAGTAAATATATTTATTTATGCATTTAGAATATTAGCATTGTAAAAAAACAAAAAATCAAATTAATTACACTGACTATTCATAAAATCTGATGCATAAAATATCCAATTTTCTTTTAATAAAAACAAAGATTGTGAAACATGATAAAACTTGTAAGTTGTATTTAAGTGATAAATCTAAAATTGTGCAAATGTGCAATACTGCAATCTATTTGATTTGGTAAAATGCGGATTAATAATATTAGAATGTAAACTTTTAAAAAAAACAAACATGGGTCCATAGCTCAGTGGTAGAGCATTTGACTGCAGATCAAGAGGTCACCGGTTCGAACCCGGTTGGCCCTTTTTGCTTTGTATTTTTTTATTACCATTTTTGAACTGTTTCACCTTTTATCATTACAAAGTTACATTTACTCTTAAAACAATAGCTATATTATTACGTTCCTTTCATTAAAAAAAAAACAATAGTATTCTACTTGATGTAATTAATTTATTTTAACACGAATTATATATTCCTTTCTAA